>QRFJ01001688.1:0-31444 GCA_006176705.1 Cocos nucifera
TAAATTCCTATCTCATAGAATCTTAAATCACACGTTGAATCTCCTTCTATTATGACTTGGTCCGCAACCATCTATATCAATAAGTAAGAAGAGAGGCGGATGGGTGGCCATGCATCGAAGGCCTGGGAAGAGAAGAGTTTTGTTGCGCAAAACTCCTTAGAAGAGGCATGGGGGGTATGTTGGGACTTCATCGGGCAAGGATTAATTGGCGTCCTATCGTCATACCTAAGAACTCTATTTTGTCATTGGTCCAACTCTGATCTGTTGGACTAGAATTATAATGAATTTTATTTTAATCGAATTATGATACGGTTTGTCAAACCCAGATATATTGATATTAACTATCCAAATTAATTAAATATTGTAATTCTAAATTTAATATTTTAATAAATTAGGATTGGGTTGATACAAGTCCTAGTTGAACTAGAACTCATTCTTTCTTGCAATTAGTTCATGCAATAAACCAATTGGACTTGATTTAATTAAGCCCAAATTAATTTTAATTAAATCATATTTAATTAGACTTAATCTTAGCTCTCTGGTTTAACTAAATTAAGATAACTAGTAATCTAATTGCTAATCGATCCTCCGCAACACTTGCACTAGGTTAAACATTAATCATAATAAATGTTTAACCCTAGAATAATTTTTAATCATCGATCAACCATCTGAGTAAATCGAGACCCCTTATGTATGTGACCGCATAGATTCGAATCTAAGTCGGTAGCATATAAATAAATTTTTGTGCTAATTAAAGGGAGCATCTAGTAATGGTATCCGATGGTCAAATAAGTTGAATGTATAGAACAATATTCTTAGAATCCATGAGGATATAGTTTTCGTATAATTCATCCCCTTAACAAAAATGCTCATAGGACACCTCAGAGTTTAACTATCAATCTTGATTAGGTCATACACATTGTATTTCAAAATACCAAATCCATCTTATGAATTATCCTGATCAAGGTTTTGCTACATTGAAATACAGTAATATATTATTCTCCAACTCTTGGAGTGGTCAATTCCATCTTGATCACTTATCGACTTTGTAAGTACTTCACTATGTTTAAAAATCTTTCATCATTAAATTAGAACTTTAGTTTGTCCGACATGAAAGCACGGTGAGTAGCTTGCAAGCTACTATGATGATCTCAGGTCTATGGGAAACTTATACCTATATCCCATCAAAGCAATTCTCGATAGTAGAATGCTCTGAAGTTGATCACATTCAGTAATGATGTATCCTTATATCTCACTTGTATGCCATACTAGTATCTTCACACTTCTTGGTTAAGAGGATAACAAACCTATATGGCATACAATGACCTATGCTTGATAAGCGCTGTCATCCTAATTAGTAGCGTATCATTTGATCATGAACAATTTAAAGACTAATCGATAAATTCTCTCTTTATCGAAACTAAATAGTTCTAAAAATTTCATCACAATAATGAAGTTCATTAGAAGATGTAGACTTTGTGATGAAAATATCAAAAATATATTTCATTTAATAATGAATCAATTATAATTACAAGATTGCACAATCATTAACAAGTTGACGATTGACTTTGGGATATATTTTTCAACACTCAGATCATGAAGTCCTCTGATTTCTAAATTTTCAAAAGAAACTGAATCATAGACATGGTAGGTGGGTCGAGTTTTTGCAAACCAATACATTTATTTTGAAATATCGTGTGGGTGTAGAGAATCACACTATTGATGCTCTGAGTCATTGTCATACTTTGCTGTCCATCATTAATGTAGAGATTGTTGATTTTGATAAGATTAAAAAAGATTATGAGGAGTATCCAGATTTTGATAGCATAGTTACCACTTTATGAAAAGGACCATCTAGAGAATACAGTAAATGTACCCTTCTAGATGGTTACTTATTTAGAGGAGCTAGATTATGTGTCCTCCATACATCTTTAAAAGATTTTCTAGTTTGGAAACTACACGCTGGAGGATTAGCTGGACACTTTGGTAGGAATAAAACCATAGAGTTGGTAGAAGTTTAGTTCTTTTGGCCAAGCCTGAAAAGAGATATCGCTTGAATTATTGCCCAGTGTAGAACATTTGTCGTAGCCAAACAAAGAATGCAGAACATTGACCTATACACACCCTTGCCTATTCTAGACTGTTCTTGGCAAGACATTAGCATGGATTTTGTTTCAAACTTACCTAAGATAGTTAGGAAGCATGATTCTATTCTAGTGGTTGTAGATAGATTTTCAAAATTGATCCATTTATTATTCTATTGCCAAACATCCAATGCATCAAAAGTTGCAAGAATATACTTTGATGAGATTATTAAATTGCACGGATTGCCTAAAACCATTGTGTCTAATAGAGATGTTAGATTTATGGGCTACTTTTGAAAAATCCTATGGCACCTTCTAAGCATAAAATTAAAATTTTCTTCTACCTTTCACCTGCAAATAGATGGTCAGATTGAAGTGATCAATAGTAGTCTTGGAAATTTGTTGCATTACTTAATTGGAGAGCATATAGATAATTGGGATCTTTTATTGCCCTGAGCCGAATTTGCATATAATAGCTCTATTAATAGGTCCATTGGCATGAGTCCTTTTGAAGTAGTTCATGGATATCAATCTAGAAAATCAATAGACCTCATCTTACTGGCCATGCATGCTAGAATTTTTGAATCTATAGAGTCATTTGTAAAGCATGTCAAGAGTCTACATAAAGAGATCAGTAAAAAAAATTAGCATTTATAATAAAATTTATAAACAAAATGCAGATTCTCATCGACGTGCCCAAGAGTTTATGGAAGAAGAGTATGTGATGGTTGGAATGAGGCCTGAATAATTTTCATCAGGAACCATCAAGAAGTTACTGAAGGAAAATCTTATTTTCTACCATAGGATCGTGCAGATCTGATCAGATTTAGGATGAATTTTTTTGAAAAATTTCTAAATGAACTAATTAGATCTAAGAGTTTTTAGTTTTGATCATGGTGATCTGATATTTAAAACTAAAAATAAAATTAAATTAGATTTAATTTCTTACCTTATTTGGGTAATCTGATTATCCTGTGATGATCCTAATCTTTCTTGATGTTCTGGAAGGAGCAACACACGTGCCTGGCCTCTACCGAGATCCACTCAAGAAGGATCTAGATGTCTTCTCCTCATAAATCTTTTCTCCAAAGATCAGATTTAGATCTGATCTGAAGAACCTTCAAAATAATTTTAGAAGGCAGCTTGTTCGTCTCACGAACATTGTCTCGTAGATGCTGAACTCTTCATAAATTTGATTAGATCTTCTTCTCTGATTTGCACCCAACTTTTGGCATGTAGAAGAATGGGAGAGAGAGGATCAAAGGGGCTGTAGAAAATTGAAGGGGTGGCAGCACATGGATGTGGCAATCAGAATTGTACAAGGGCCTTGTGTGCAGGTATTTTTATTCAAGTTCCTTGCACCATCTAGACTCCTATGTGATCAAGCAACTCATTTGCTTGATTACCTAGGACTCCAATCTGATAACCCCCATTGCCCATCTGATTTTTATCAGATTTTGTCACCCAAAACTCCTCCCAAGTTGGCGAGAAGAAAGGATAAGGAGTCCATGGAGCATGGGTCTCCTTCCTTCAAGAGTTTGATCCAAATCAAACTCTATTAGAATCCCAATCTAGGCACCACTAAAAATCATGAAATTGGGCACACCCAAAGTATGACTCAAACCAAATCACCTATCCAAAAATCAAAGCAAAATGATTTCTAAAAAAATTTTTAGAAGCCTCTGATCATGTGACCCTCAATTCTCTTAATTGGGTCAACTTTTGACCCTAGTCCAATTGCACTAGAAATGGATTTAATTTCTATAATTAATCTGACATGGACTTATTCAAGTTAGATAAAAATAAATCCATTCCAGATACAAGAATGAGTCAAATTAAATTTAACTCAGTTGTGATGAATTAGAAAAATTACAGAAAGAGAAAGTTAGGCTCAATCATGTGCTAGCATGATTTTCTTGAACCTGATTGGATCTTATCCAAATCATTCGAACTGGATTAGCTCAAAATGATAACATCTAGATCTAAACCCTTTTTTGTGTGATCCAATGTGGTTTAGTTCTGTATGGTAATGAGACATGTTATAATCTCTATCATTGACATCATCGAAACACCTTTCAATGGACCAGAACTCTTTTGATTCATACAATTAAAATGATCAATCATCAAAACCATTCTAATTGCTCCCAAAATCTACCAATGATACCTAACAGTATATGATGGCAATCCATCAGAACCAAAAGCGAACCTCTCAGTGCAGTTATCTATGTGATTAAGTTCTTCTATCTTAATTTCCAATAGGATTAGGGTTAAGGTGAACTTGTCAAACACAATATATGTCATATGAATTAATCATTCGATTCGAGTCTAATGTGAAATTCTAATAGAAACTCTTTCTATTATCTTTACTCTACCATGGTCATGGGCTTAAGGACTCAATTTCATGATTATCATAGGGCTATTCCTCATCTACCGAGGTAGATAGATCTCCTATTGGTGCAATCCAATTCCTACAATGAACATGCTACAGCCAACATACGCCTCAGGATTCCGAATGGCTAGGAGATTGAGTTATGGTGTAGTCAAACTATAACACCCTCAAGAAGAACTATCGATGCACCTCAGATCAAAAAATCAGACACACCACTACAGCATCGACCCAGTCATCATCGAGAAGGGAGACTTTCTTATGACTGCTCGAGGTGGTCACGTTCAGTTCCTTCATTCTCTAACGAGTACCTATACTCTCACTCGGATGTCTTCACATCGTATACTCAGGACATATCTATCCTAAGAAAGTGATCGTATACCAACCTTTCAGATCGATCACCATCCTCGTGACGATCCTACGACCAGGAGTAGTTTATGAGTTAATTATGAAAATTCATATCTTAAATTTTCAACTCTTGAAAATATGAACTATCATTATCATTAACCCAAAAGATGTATCACAGATACTTTAAATATATACTATGATAGAAAATAATTTTTTTATTAATTTATAGTTAAAATTATAAAATTATCCTTAGAAGTGTATTACAAGTGTTTAGCCAATCTGGCTTCTAGAGCATATGTCTAACAAACTCCCGCTTGACCTAAAGCTAATTGGCTACAAATCTAAGTCCCATCTTCTTAAGGTGGGCTACGATCTTCTACTGGCTTAATGGCTTTGTCTATTAGATATGTGTGCCCTTGAAGCCAGATTGGCTGACACTTGTAATACACTTCTAAGGGCAAAATTATAATTTTGACTATAAATAATAAAATGGATTATTTTCTATCATAATGAGTATTTGAAAGTATTTGTGATACATCCCTTGAGTTAGTGGTAATGATAGTTCATAATTTTAAGAGTTGAAAATTTAAGACTTGAATTTTTATTATTAACTCATAAAATGCTCCCGACCATAGGAGCATCATGAAGATGGTGATTGATCCAAAAGGTTAGTGTACGATCACTTCATTTTAATAGATGAATCTTGAGTCTATGATGTAGAGACACTGGAGTGAGAGTACAGGTACTCGTTAAAGAACAAGGGTACTGAGCATAACCACCTCGAGCAGTCACGAGGTATCGTCGATGATTGGCTTAAAGCTATAGTGGTGTGTCTAGTTCTTTGACCTGAGGTCATCGATAGTTCATCTAGAGGGTGTTATAGTTTGACTACATCATAACTCAGTCTCCTAGCCATTCAGAATCTTGAGGTATATGTTGACTATAGCATGTTTATTATAGGAATTGGATTGCACTAATAGGAGATCTATCTACCTTGGTAGAAGAGGAGTAGTCCTATGATGATTATGAGAATTAAGTCCATAAGACCTTGGCCATGGCAGAGTGAAATAATAGAAAGAGTTTCTATTAGAATTTTCATATTGGACTTAAATTGAATGATTAATTCATATGATGGAAATTAGGATTTGACGAGATCATCTTAACCCTAATCCGATCAGAGCTCAAGATAGAATAACTTAATCACACGGTAACTGCACCAAGAGATTCAATTTTAGTTCTGATGGATTGCCACCATATGTTGCTAGGTGTCACTGGTAGATTTTGGAAGTAATTAGAATGATTTGGATAATCGATCATGCTAGTTAACTAAATCAAAAAAATTCTGATCCATCGAAAAGTATTTCGATGATGTTGATGATAGAGATTATAACACATCCCATTACTGTACGAAACTGAACCTAATTAGATCACACAAATAAGAGTTTAGATCTGGATATCATCAGTTGGACTAACCTAGTTTAATTGATTTAAATAAGATTCAATTAGGTTCAAGAAAATTATGCTAGTAGACGATTGAGCTTAATGTTCTCCTTTTAATAATCATTAAAACTCTTCTTGATTGAGCCAAATATGTTTGGGCTCGCTTAGAAACCTTTATTTGGTTTGACTAGAGCTTGTCTAGGTCAGAAAAAGGTTGTCTTAATTTATAAGATAAATTTGAGACAACATCTGCCATTTTCCATCACCTGCTAAATCTTGTCTTTGGACTTTGGTCAAATGTTGACCTTTGACACTTAGACATTTGCCCATATATCATGCACCCATAGAAGAGAACTTTGGCCTTATCCCACTCTCCCATAAAAAGGCTACAAACTACAAACAAAGGGCACACACCTATGGAGGTGTGCACCCATGTGGATAAGGTTTGGAGTCCCATACGGATGGGACTCCAGTTGCTTCAGGGAATCAACCTAGATGGCACCAAGAAGACTTGT
Source organism: Cocos nucifera (assembly GCA_006176705.1). Classification (NCBI taxonomy): domain Eukaryota; kingdom Viridiplantae; phylum Streptophyta; class Magnoliopsida; order Arecales; family Arecaceae; genus Cocos; species Cocos nucifera. The sequence goes on from QRFJ01001688.1 coordinate 6,774, forward strand.
TTGACCCAGTCTTGGCACCATCTAAGGAGAGTTTTGAGGGACTCTAATCTGATTAGATCAGATGATGTCATCTCACCAATCAAATTTAGATTTGATTGCATAAAGGGCCATGATTGGCTAGGATGATGTGGCACTGCATGGTGCAGTAGGGTCTATATAAACCTTATCTGTGCCTAGAATAAAAGAGCTTCTACTTAAGCCCATGCCATATAGCCCTTCTCCCTCCCTCTCCATTCCATCCTTAGGTCTTCTCTCTCTTCTCCATGCCCAAGGGACTTTGGGCATGAGTTAGGTGTGATCTAAGCAAGTGAAAGGCGACAGAAAAGGAAGAATGCAGTACTGTTGCAAGAGGTAACAGTTGATCTTCAAAAGTATTTTTGAAGACCTTCAAGATCAAATCTAGATTTAATTTTTAGATGATAGATTGAGAAGGAGAAGATCTCTAGATCCTGCCCAAGTGGATATCGGTAGAGATCAGGCGCTTGCATGGCTACATCCAGAACCTCAGACAAATATTGGGATCATCATAGGGTAATTGGATTACCCAAAATAAAAATATAATTAAATTAGATTTAATTTATTTTTATTTTATTTTATTTTATTAGATTAATAAGATTAGTCTAAAGAATCTAAGATCTAATTAGATTCTTAGAGAAATTTTTTTAAAATATCTTTCTTGATCCAATCAGATCTGAACGAATCTACATTGAAAAATAAGACTTTTTCCTTCAACTAGTATCAGAGCCAGGTTCCATAATTTATTAGATCTAATTTTAATTTATTTTTGATCTAATAATTATATGATTTTAGATATCACATAAGATATAATTAGATCTAAAATTAAAAAATTAAAAATTAAATAATCTAGATATAAGATGTATGAGATGCATGTCCTGACTAGGAATAGAATTATTCTTTATGTAGTCTAGCATGATCATAATTTTAATTTAATTAATTATAATTTTTAGATATATTTATTTACTATTTTTTAATATTATAAATATTATAATTATATCTAAAAAATAAAAATAAATTTATTTAATTTTTTATATGAGATATGATAGATGCATGTTTAGACTAGTTGTAGAATAGTTCTACAAAATTATCTAGAATAAATTTAATTTGATATGATCAAATTTAAATCTTATTTTTTGGATATTTATTAGATAATTTAGATCTGAAAATATGCATGATATGATATATGAGATGTATGCAAAATATGATTTTAGTATTTTTATATGCGTGATATATGATGTAGATCTAACTAGTTTTATAGATTTATCATATTTCTGATTAAGGCGACCCCTTGGCCATCCAGTCATAAGAACGAAGTAAGATTTAGAGATCCTCTCCTTCCATTTGATGTGGTGTTCTAATGATGTGTAGGGATGCTACGTGTTCGTCCTTAATCAAAAATCAAAAACTTATTTTCTGCAAAATCCTAGATCCTGAAATACTAGGATTTTGTATATATGTTTTATTTATGAACCCTAAATTTAATTATGAATTAAGATTATGAAATATATTAGATCTAAAATTAAGAATTTTTAGATCTAAGTCATATTCATAAAATTGGGTTTGAGCTTGGGTGGCTCAATTAGGACTAGCAGTTGATCAAATCGAATGAAGAGTTGGTTAGATGGGATCAAGAGTGCTTAAATTGACCAGCCTAATAGGATTAAGTCTGGGTCAAGGTCGAGTCACGTGAGTAATCGATCAAGTTAAGACCTAATTAGGCTTAGTGGTTAGAGTCTAGATTGCATGCTAATCCGATTAGTTCTGGCTCAATAATTTGGTATCTAAGGTAAGTTTGGCAGATACGATCGACTGATTTTTAATTTGGAGCTACTCAACTTGAATGGCATATCCCTTCCACTAATCTCACTTACCTAGCTATATTTATCGACTCAGTCCTAATTTAAGGTGGATAACAATCCGAGCTAACCCATGCCACTCGATTAGTTATAATCATTATGGCTATATCAAGTCAAGTTTAAAGAGACCTAAATCAAATCTTCTTAAGAAAAGATTAAGTCTAAGGTCTTCCACCATTGTAGATATGCGGGCCCTTTTCAAAGTTAATTATTCTCGGTTGGTCATAGTGGTTCAGTTGTATTGGGAAGATGCAACCATGTCTATTAGGTATTGGATGCTACAAGCTGGAGGATGGATTGGGCTCAATATTTTGAATATGATGAGAGACCCAATTAAAAATCTAATCTATGTAAATGGTGAGTCTGACTTAACTAAGGAGTGGATCAATATTTTGGATATAGTGAGATTCATGAATTAGAGACTAAGCCTGGGTACACCATGATTAAAGAATCATTGGACAAGAGTTGTTCACTCATTGGCTAACCCATCACCAATAACTATTAGGTGAGGTGATGAGTCAGTTTGTGGGATTACACCACCCACTAGAAATCAATAATCATGCAGATTTTCACATCTTTACAAAGGAAGTGTAGGAATTCGAGAAAATAGTGAAAGCTAATTTGTTTAAAAATCAAACCTCTAAATAAATTATTTAAGTCTTAATTATAAAATCTAACTCGAAACTTTAACTCTCTATAGAAAAAAGAAAAATATCTACGTCCAACCCACTAGCCCGTATCCTGTACACCCATAGACTGATCGGACCTAATTACAAGGATTGGCTCTAGAACTTCAAAATCTTTTTGAGTTTCAAGAAGTTGACTCATGTATTGGATCAGGATCCCCCCACCTTACTAGCTCGTCTGTCCGCTGAACAAAGAGTGCCTCTTGACAAATGGATGGATGAAGATAACAAGGTCAGATACTACATGTTGGGCTCAATGTCTGATAAGCTTCAGCACCAACATGAAGATATCAAGACTGGTCGTCAAATGTTGGCTCACCTGCAAGAGTTGTTTGGTAAACAGAGTCGTGCAGCCAAATATCAAATCACTAAATGACTGTTTAAGGCTAAAATGCGTGATGGATAGTTCGTCCAAGATCATTATTTGATGATGATCAAGGACTTGGAAGAGCTTGAGAAGCTCAGAGTGAAGTTAGATCAGGATTTATAGAATGATATAATTCTACAATCCTTGACTGATCCATATAGGTAGTTCATCATTAACTACCATACGCATAAACTTCAGTATACTCTAGTCGAGCTTATGAATATGCTGGTTACTACTGAGCTTTCTATGAAAGGTTCTAAAGGCTCAGTACTTGCTATGGAATAAACTATTTTCAATAGAAAATCTTTTGGAAAGAAGAAGAAGCCTGTGAAAATGCAAAAGATGGAAGGTGGAAAGAAAAGAAAGGTAGAACTGAAGAAGCAAGCTACTAAAAAAGGAAAGTATTTCCATTGTAAAACTAACGGTCACTAAAAGCAAAATTATCCTACATACCTGGCCACCCTAAAGAATAAGAAGGGGACAGAACCTTCTGGAGGTATGCTCATTATTGAATCTAACCTTATAGTTTCTTCTGCATCTAGTTGGGTGCTTGACTTTGATTCTAGTGCTTATTTGTGCACTTCCATGCAGGATCTTGAGGATAGAAAGAGGATGAGGGATGGTGGGACGATCCTATATGTCGAAAATAGAGCAAGGATTGCTGCTATAGTCGTGGGAACCTACCCTCTTCAACTACCATCTGGCTTAGATTTAGTACTTAGGGATTGTTATTAAGTGCCTGCTACAAGCAGGAATTTGATTTCTATTTCATGTTTAGCATAAGAAGACTATGTAATTAGTTTTCTTAAAGACTATTGTAATATTCTTTATGAAAGAAATAAAATTGCAAGTGGTTTCCTCATTAACGGTCTCTACCAACTATATATTGATGTATCTATCTTTAATATCGAGCAAAATGTGAATCCCATAAGATCAAAATGATCCAAGGATAGTTCAAATGATAGATATCTATGGCACCTAAGGCTAGGTCACATAGCAGAAGATAGGGTTAACAAATTAGAGAAAATCAGGCTATTGAGTCCATTGACTTTTGAGTCATATTCAATTTGTGAATCATGTCTTCATGGCAAAATGACTAAGCTTCCTTTTGTAGGACGTGGGGAAAAAGCCACGGATCTACTTGTCCTAGTACATACTGATGTGTGCGGCCCATTTGATGTGTTGGCTAGAGACAACTTTGACAACTTCTTAACCTTTATCGATGATTTATCTCGGTATGGGTATGTATATCTTATGAGACAGAAGTCTGAAGCCTTTAGAAAGTTCAAGAAATTCAGACATGAAGTCGAAAAGCAAACTGAAAAATCCATTACGATTCTTCGATCAGATCGAGGAGGTGAATACCTTAGTCAAAAATTTTTGGACTATCTCAAGCAAAATGGCGTAGTCTCTCAATAGACTCCACCTGAAATACCTCAACTCAATGGAATTTCAGAATGCAGAAACCAGACCCTATTAGATATGGTCTGATCAATGCTGAGCTTCATAGATCTTTCTGATTTTTTTTGGGGACATAGTCTGTTAACTGCTATATATTTACTGAATAGGATGTTAGATATATGTGCCTTAGAAGCCAAAATTGGCTGACACTTGTTATACACTTCTAAGGATAAAATTATAATTTTGGCTATAAATAACAAAATGGGTTATTTTGTATCATAATATGTATTTAGTGTCTGTGATACATCCCTTGAGTTAATGGCAATGATAGTTCTTATTTTCAAGAGTTGAAAATTTAAGACATGAATTTTTATTATTAACTTATAAAATGCTCTTGACCATAGAATCATCATGAGGATGGTGATTAATACAGAAGATTAGTGTACAATCGCTTCTTTATAGTAGATCAATCTTGAGTCTATGATGTAGAGACATCAGAATGAGAGTACAGATACTCATTAGAGAATGAGGACACTGAGCGTGACTACCTCGAGCAATAATTAGGAAGACTACCTTCTCGTTGATGACTGGCTCGAAGCTGCAGTTATGTGCCTGGTTCTTTGACCTAAGGTGCATCGATAGTTCATCTTGAGGGTGTTATAATTTGACTACACCATGACTCGATCTCCTAGCCATTCGAAATCCTGAGGTGTATGTTGGCTATAGCATGTTCATTGTAGGAATTGGATTGCACCAATATGGAATCTATCTATCTCGGTAGATGAGGAGTAGCCCTATGATGATCATGAGAATCAAGTCCATATGCCCATGGTCATGGCAGAGTGAAATAATAGAAAGAGTTTCTATTATGGTTTTCACATTAGACATAAATCGAATGATTAATCATATGGTGGATATTTGGGTTTGACGACATTATCTTAACCCTAATCCGGTCAAGGCTCAAGATAGAAAAACTTAATCACATAGGTAACTACATCAAGAGGTTCAATTTTAGTTTTGAGGGATTGCCACCATATGCTGCTAGGTGTCACTGGTGGATTTTGAGAGCAATTAGAATGATTTAGATGATCAATCATACTAGTTGTCTGAATCAGAAAAGTTCTGATCCATTAGAAGGTGTTTCGATGATGTCAATGATAGAGATCATGACATATCTCATTATCATACAAAACTGAACCTAACTAGATCACACAAATAAGAGTTTTGATCTGGACATCATCAATTGGACTAACCCAGTTCAATTGCTTTGAATTAGATTCAATTAGGTTCAAGGAAATCGTGCTAGCATATGATTGAGCCTAACGTTCTCCTTTAATTATCACTAAAGTTTGTCTCCACTAAGCCAAATATGTGTTGGCTCACTTAAGTACCTTTACTTGATCTGATTGGAGCTTGTCCAGGTCAAAAAAGGCTTGTCTTAATTTATGAGATAAATTTGAGACAACACTTGCCATTTTCCATCACGTGCTAAATCTTATTTCGGACATTTGGTCAAACATTGACCTTTGACACTTAGATATCTGCCCACGTGTCAAGCCATCATAGGAGAGAGTTCTTGGACTAGTTCACCTGCTAAAAAGTAGATGGATAAGGGGTGCATGCCTAGGGAGGCATGTGCCCGTGGACAAAGCATCTGGAGTCCCATACAGATGGGACTCTAGTTGCTTCAGGGATTCTACTTGGATGGTGCCTAGAAGACTACTTTGACCCAGTCTTGGTGCCATCTAAGGATGATTCAGAGGAGCTCTCATCTAATTGGATTAGATGATGTCATTCCACCAATCAGATTTAGATCTGATTGCACAAAAAGCCATGATTGGCCGGGATGATGTGGCACTGCATGGCGCAATAGGGTTTATAATAACCCTATCTACGCCAAGATCAAAGATGCTTGACCCATTGCCCGTGCCACAAGGCTGTCCCTCTTCCTCCTCCATGCCACCTTTAGGTGTTCTCTCTCCTATCCATGCCCAAGAATTTTTGGGCATAAGTTTGGTGCGACCCAAGCAAGAGAAAGGTGACAGAAAAAGGAAGAAGGTAGCACTATTGCAAGGGATAACTCACATCTTCGAAAGGAGTTTTGAAGATTTTTAAATCAGATCCAGATATGATTTTTGAAGAAGAGATAAAGAAGGAGGAGATCTTCAGATCCTATCTGAGTGGATATCGATAGAGGCTAAGCACTTGTATGGCTAGATCTAGAACTTCAGGCAAACATCAGGATCATCATAGGGTAATCAGATTACCCGCAACAAGATAAAATTAAATTAGATTTAATTTATTTTTTATTTTATTTTATTTTATTTTATTAGATCAATAATATCATATCAAAAAAGTCTTAGATTTAATCTAGATCCAAGATAAAAATTTTTAAAATATCTCTCTTGATCCAATCAGATCTGAATGAACCTGATCTAAAAAACTAGATTTTTTCTTCAACTAGAATTAGAACTAGATTGCATTTTTTATTAGATCTAATTTTATTTTAATTTTGATTTGATAATTTAATAATTTTATATATCACATTAGATATGATTAGATCTAAAATTAGAAATTAAAAAATAAATAATTTAGATCTAAGTTGTACAAGATGCATGACTAATTGTAGAATAGAATTATTCTATGTATAGTCTAGCATGATCATAATTTAATTTGATTAGTTATAATTTTTAATCTATTTATTCATCATTTTTTGATATTATAAATATTATAATAAGATCTAAAAAGTAAAAAATAAAATTATTTAATTTTTATTTATATGAGATATGATGAATGCATGTTTAGACTAGTTGTAGAATAGTTCTACATAATTATCTAGAATAGATTTTAATTTGATATAATTAATTTAAATTTAATTTTTTAAATAATTATGATATAATTTATATCTAAAAACATGCATGATATGATACATGAATATGTATGCAAAACATGTTTATAGTTAGATTAATTTTTTATATATGAGATATATGATGTAGATCTAACTAATTTTGTAGTTTTCATATTTCTGATTAAGACGTTCCCCTTGTCTGTCCATCATAAGAATAAATTAGGATTTAAATATTCTCTCCTTTCATTCGATGGGGTGTTTTTATGATGCATAGGGGTGCTGCACGTTCATCCTTAATGAGAAACTAAAAACTTATTTTCTGTAAAACCTTAGATCCTGAAATCCTAGGATTTTATTTACATGTTTTGTTCGTGAATCCTAAACTTAATTAAGAATTAAGATTATGAAATATGTAATATCTAAAAATTAAGAATTTTTAGATTTAAGACATAAAATTGGGTTCGGGTTTGGGTTGCTCAATTAGGTCTAGCGGTTGATCAAACTGAATCAAGAGTTGGTTAGGTAGGATCAAGAGTGCTTAAATTGACCAACCTAATAGGACTAAGTTTGGGTCAAGATCAAATCACATGAGTGATCGATCAAGCTAAGACCTAATTAGGCTAAGTGGTTAGAGTCAGGATTTTAGCTTAATTGTCTATGATAAGTCTAGCAAATACGGCTGATTGATTTTTAATTGGAAGCTACTCAACTCGAATGCATTCTTGTCGAGTTAATGGCATATCCCTTCCACTGATCTCACTTACCTAGCTATATTTATCGACTGAGTCCTGATTTAAGGTGGATAACAATCCGAGCTAACCCATGCCACTAGATTAGTTATAATTGTTATGGCTATATTAAGTCAAGTTTAAAGAGACCTAAATCAAATCTTCTTAAGAAAAGATTAAGTCTAAGGTCTTCCACCATTGTAGATGTGCGGGCCCTTTTCGAAGTTGATTATTCTCAGCTGGTCATAGTGGTTCAGTTATACTAGGAAGATGAACCATGTCTATTAGGCATTAGATGCTATAGGCTGGAAGATAGATTGAGCTCAATATTTTGAATATGATAAGAGATCCAATTAGAAATCCAATCTATGTAAATAGTGATTCTGACTTAACTAAGGAGCGGATCAATATTTTGGATACAGTGAGATTCATGAATTAGAAACCAAGCCTGGGTACACCATGATTAGAGAATCATTGGACAAGAGTTGTTCACTCATTGGCTAACCCATCACCAATAACTATTAGGTGAGTTGATGAGTCAGTTTGTGGGATTGCAGCACCCACTAGAAATCAGTAATCATGCAGATTTTCACATCTCTACAAAGAAAATGTAGGGATCTGAGAAAATAGTGAAAGCTAATTTATTTAAAAATCAAACCCCTAAATAAATTATTCAAGTCTTAATTACAAAATCTAACTCGAAACTTTGACTCTCTATAGAAAAAAGAAAAATATCTGCGTCCAATCCACTAGCTCGTATCCTGTACACCCATAGACTGACCGTACCTAATTACAAGGATTTGCTCTAGAACTTCAAAATCTTTTTGAGTTTCAAGAAGTTGACTCATGTTTTAGATCAGGATCCCCCCACCTTACTAGCTCATCTGTCCGTTGAACAGAGAGCGCCTCTCGACAAATGGATGGATGAAGATAACAAGATCAGATACTATATGTTAGGCTCAATGTCTGATAAGCTTCAGCACCAACATAAAGATATCAAGACTGGCCATCAAATGTTGGCTCACCTGTAAGAGTTGTTTGATAAATAGAGTCGTGCAGCCAAATATCAGATCACTAAACGACTGTTTAAGGCTAAAATACGAGATGGGCAGTTAGTCCAAGATCATTGTCTGATGATGATCAAGGACTTGGAAGAGCTTAAGAAGCTCAGAGTGAAGTTAGACTAGGATCTATAGAATGATATAATTCTACAATCCTTGACTGATACATATGGGCAGTTCATTATTAACTACCATACACATAAACTTCAGTATACTCTAGTCGAGCTTATGAATATGCTGGTTACTGCTGAGCTTTTTATGAAAGGTTCTAAAGGCTCAGTACTTGCTATGGAATGAACTTTTTTTAATAGAAAATCTTTTGAAAAGAAGAAGAAGCCTATGAAGGCAAAAGGTGGAAGGTGGAAAGAAAAGAAACGTAGAGTTGGAGAAGCAAGCTGCTAATAAAGAAAAGTATTTCCATTGTAATACTATGAAAGTGAAACTGCCCTACATACCTGGCCACCCTAAAGAATAAGAAGGAGACAGATCCTTCTGGAGGTATGCTCATTATTGAATCTAACCTTATAGTTTCTTCTGTATCTAGTTGGGTGCTTGACTCTAGTTCTAGTGCTTATTTGTGCACTTCCATGCAGGATCAAGAGGATAGCAAGAGGATGAGGGATGGTGAGACGATCCTACATGTCGAAAATAGAGCAAGGATTGCTGCTATGATCGTGGGAACCTACCCTCTTCGACTACCATCTGGCTTAGATTTAGTACTTAGGGATTGTTATTAAGTGCCTGCTACAAGCAGGAATTTGATTTCTATTTCATGTTTAGCATAAGAAGACTATGTAATTAGTTTTCTTAAAGACTATTGTAATATTCTTTATAAAAGAAATAAAATTGCAAGTGGTTTCCTCATTAACGATCTCTACCAGCTATATATTGATGTATCTATCCTTAATATCGAGCAAAATGTGAATGCCATAAGAACAAAATGACCCAGGGATAGTCCAAATGATAGATATCTATGGCACCTAAGGCTAGGTCACATAGCAGAAGATAGGGTTAAGAAATTAGAGAAAATTGGGCTATTGAGTCTGTTGACTTTTGAGTCATATTCAATTTGTGAATCATGTCTTCATGGCAAAATGACTAAGCTTCTTTTTGTAGGACATGGGGAAAAAGCCACGGAACTACTTGCCCTAGTACATACTGATGTGTGCAGCCCATTTGATGTGTTGGCTAGAGACAACTTTGACAACTTCGTAACCTTTATCGATGATTTATCTTAGTATGGGTATGTATATCTTATAAGACATAAGTCTGAAGCCTTTAAAAAGTTCAAGAAATTCAGACATGAAGTCAAAAAGCAAACTAAAAAATTCATTAAGATTCTTCGATCAGATCGAGGAGGTGAATACTTTAGTTGAAAATTCCTGGACTATCTCAAGCAAAATGGCATAGTCTCTCAATAGACTCCACCTGAAATACCTCAACTCAATGGAATTTCAGAATGGAGAAATTAGACCCTATTAGAATGGTCCGATCAATGATGAGCTTCATAGACCTTCCTGATTTTTTTTGGGGACATAGTCTGTTAACTGCTATATATTTACTGAATGGGATGTTAGATATATGTGCCCTAGAAGCCAAAATTGGCTAACACTTGTTATACTTCTAAGGATAAAATTATAATTTTAACTATAAATAATAAAATGGGTTATATTTTATCATAATGTGTATTTAGTGTCTGTGATACATCCCTTGAGTTAATGGCAATGATAGTTCTTTTTTTCAAGAGTTGAAAATATAAGACATGAATTTTCATTATTAACTTATAAAATGCTCTTGACCATAGAATCATCATGAGAATGGTGATTGATTCAAAAGATTAATGTACAATCACTTCTTTATAGTAGATGAGTCTTGAGTCTATGATGTAGAGACATCAGAATGAGAGTACAGGTACTCATTAGAGAATGAGGGCACTAAGCGTGACCACCTCGAGCAATAATTAGGAAGACTACCTTCTCGTCGATGACTGGCTCGAAGCTATAGTTATGTGCCTAGTTCTTTGACCTGAGGTGCATCGACAGTTCATCTTGAGGGTGTTATAATTTGACTACACCATGACTCGATCTCCTAGCCATTCGAAATTCTGAGGTGTATGTTGGCTATAGCATGTTCATTGTTGGAATTGGATTGCACCAATAGGAAATCTATCTATCTCGGTAGTTGAGGAGTAGCCCTATGATGATCATGAGAATCAAGTCCATAAGCCCATGGCCATGGTAGTGTGAAATAATAGAAAGAGTTTCTATTATAGTTTTCACATTGGACATGAATTGAATGATTAATCATATGATGGATATTAGGGTTTGACGAGATTATCTTAACCCCAATCTAGTCGAGGCTCAAGATAGAAAAACTTAATCACATAGGTAACTGCACCGAGTGGTTCATTTTTAGTTTTGATGGATTGCCACCATATGCTGCTAGGTGTCACTGGTGGATTTTGAGAGCAATTAGAATGATTTAGATGATCAATCATACTAGTTGTCTGAATCAAAAAAGTTCTGATCCATCAGAAGGTGTTTCGATGATGTCGATGATAGAGATCATGGCATATCTCATTACCACATAAAACTGAACCTAACTAGGTCACACAAATAAGGGTTTTGATCTAGATATCATCAACTAGACTAACCCAGTTTAATTGATTTGAATTAGATTCAATTAGGTTCAAGAAAATCGTGCTAGCATACGATTGAGCCTAATGTTCTCCTTTAATTATCACTAAAGTTTGTCTCGACTAAGCCAAATGTGTGTGGGCTCACTCAAGTACCTTTACTTGGTCTGACTAGAGCTTGTCCAAGTTAAAAAAGGATTGTCTTAATTTATGAGATAAATTTGAGACAACACTTGTCATTTTCCATCACCTGCTAAATCTTATTTCGGACATTTGGTCAAACATTGACTTTTGACACTTAGATATCTGCCCACATGTTAAGCCATCATAGGAGAGAGTTCTTGGACTAGTCCACTTGCTAAAAAGTAGATGGATAAGGGGTGCATGCCTAGGGAGGCATGCGCCTATGGATAAAGCATCTGGAGTCCCGTATAGATGGGACTCTAGTTGCTTTAGGGATTCTACTTGGATGGTGCCTAGAATACTGCTTTGACCCAGTCTTGGTGCTATCTAAGGATGATTCAGAGGAGCTCTCATCTAATTGGATCAGATGATATCATTCCATCAATCAAACTTAGATCTGATTGCACAAAAAGCCATGATTGGTCAGGATGATCTGGCACTGCATGGCGCAATAGGGTTTATAATAACCCTGTCTATGCCAAGATCAAAGATGCTTGACCCATTGCCCATGCCACAAGGCTGCCCCTCTTCCTCCTCCATGCCACCTTTAGGTGTTCTCTCTCCTATCCATGCCCAAGAATTTTTGGGCATAAGTTTGGTGCGATCCAAGCAAGAGAAAGGTGACAAAGGAAGAAGGCAGCACTGTTGCAAGGGATAACTCACATCTTCGAAAGGAGTTTTGAAGGATTTTAAATCAGATCTAGATATGATTTTTGGAGAATAGATAAAGAAGGAGGAGATATCCAGATCCTATCTGAGTGGATATCGATAGAGGCCAACCACTTGTGTGGCTAGATCCAGAACCTCAGGAAAACATCAGGATCATCATAGGGTAATCAGATTACCCACAACAAGATAATATTAAATTAGATTTAATTTATTTTTTATTTTATTTTATTTTATTAGATTAATAATATCATATCAGAAAGGTTTTAGATTTAATCTAGATCTAAGATAAAAATTTTTAAAATCTTTCTTGATCCAATCAGATCTGAATGAATCTGATCCAAAAAATTAGGTTTTTCCTTCAATTAGTATCAGAGCCAGATTGCATTTTTTATTAGATCTAATTTTATTTTAATTTTGATTTGATAATTTAATGATTTTATATGTCACATTAGATATGATTAGATCTAAAATTAAAAATTAAAAAAATAAATAATTTAGATTTAAGTTGTATAAGATGCATGACTAATTGTAAAATAGAATTATTCTATGTATAGTCTAGCATGATCATAATTTAATTTAATTAGTTATAATTTTTAGATCTATTTATTTACTATTTTTTGATATTATAAATATTATAATAAGATCTAAAAAATAAAAAATAAAATTATTTAATTTTTATTCATATGAGATATGATGAATGCATGTTTTGATTTATTGTAGAATAGTTCTACATAATTATCTAGAATAGATTTTAATTTGATATGATCAATTTAAATTTAATTTTTTAGATAATTATGATATAATTTAGATCTAAAAATATGCATGATGTGATACATGAATATATATGCAAAATATGTTTATAGTTAGATCAATTTTTTATATATGAGATATATGATGTAGATCTAACTAATTTTGTAGTTTTCATATGTTTGATTAAGGCATTCCCCTTGGCTGTCCAATCATAAGAATAAATTAGAATTTAAATATTCTCTCCTTTCATTCGATGGAGTGTTCTTATGATGTGTAGGGGCGCTGCACGTTCATCCTTAATTAGAAACTGAAAACTTATTTTCTGTAAAACCTTAGATCCTGAAATTCTAGAATTTTATTTACATGTTTTATTTGTGAATCCTAAACTTAATTAAGAATTAAGATTATGAAATATGTTATATCTAAAAATTAAGAATTTTTAGATTTAAGACGTAAAATTGGGTTCGGGCTTTGGGTAGCTCAATTAGGTCTAGCGGTTGATCAAACTGAATCAAGAGTTGGTTAGGTGGGATCAAGAGTGCTTAAATTGACCAGCCTAATAGGACTAAGTTTGGGTCAAGATCAAATCACGTGAGTGATCGATCAAGCTAAGACCTAATTAGGCTCAGAGTCGTTAGAGTCTGGATTGTAGGCTAACCTGAATTGATTCTGGCTCAACAATTTGGTGTCTAAGGTAAGTTTGGCACATACGACTGACTGATTTTTAATTGGGAGCTACTCGAAATCTGAATGCATTCTTGTACGAGTTAATGGCATATCCCTTCCATCCGGTCTCACTTACCTGGCCATATCTGTATCGATCTCAGTTCCTGATCTAAGGTGGTCAATAATCCGAGCTAACCCATGCCACTAGGTTAGTCATAATTGTTATGACTATTATAAGTCTAAGTTTAATGAGACCTAAATCAAATTCTTCCCTAAGAAAAGATTAAGTCTAAGGTCTTCCACCATTGTAGATGTGCGGGCCCTTCCCGAGGTTGATTATTCTCGGCTGGATCACAGTGGTTCAGTTGCACTAAAAAGATGCAATCATGTCTATTAGGCATTGGATGCTATGGGCTGGAGGATAAATTTGTCTCAATATTTTGGATATGGTGAGAGACCCAATTAGGAATCCAATCTATGCAAATGGTGGGTCTGACTTAACTAAGGAGTGGATCAATATTTCGAGCATGCTGAGATTCATGAATTAGAGACCAAGTTTGGGTGCACCATGATTAGAGAATCATTGGACAAGAGTTATCCACTTATTGGCTAATCCATCATTAATAACTATTAGGTGAGGTGATGAGTTAGTTGGTGGGACTGCACCACCCATTAGAAATCTATAATCGTAGAGATTTTTGCATCTTTGCAGAGGAAGTGTAGGGATCCAAGAAAATAGTGGGTGCTAATTTGTTTAAAAATTAAACTCCTAAATAAATTAGTCAAGTCTTAATTACAATATCTAACTAGAAAATTTGACACTCTATAGGAAAAGCAAAATGTTTGCATCCAACCCACTAGCACGTATCTAGGACACCCATAGACTCACCGGACCCAATTACACGAATTAGCTCTGGAACTTCAAAATCATTTTAGGTTATGAGAAGTTAACTGATGTATTGGATCAAAATCCTCCCACCTTACCAACTCGTCCATCCACTGAATAGAGAGCATCTCTTGACAAGTGGACGGATGAAGATAACAAGGCCAGATACTACATATTGGGCTCGATGTTTGATGAGCTTCAGCATCAACATGAAGATATCAAGACTGCCCACCAAATATTGGCTCACCTACAAGAGATGTTTGGTAAACAGAGTTGCACAGCCAAATATCAGGTCACAAAATGACTATTCAAGACTAAAATGTGTGATGGACAGTCAGTCTAAGATCATTGTCTGATGATGATTAAGAACTTGAAAGAACTTGAGAAGCTCGAAATGAAGTTGGATCTGGATCTATAGAATGATATAATTCTGCAATCCTTGATTGATGTATATGGGTAGTTCATCGTGAACTACCATATGCATAAAAACAAAATAATTTGGCCGAGCTTATGAACTTGCTGGTTACCGCTGAGCTTTCAATACAAGGTTCTAAAGGCTCAGTATTTGCTATGGAATGGACTTCTTCTAAGAGAAAGTCTTTTGAAAAGAAGAAGAAATCTATGAAAAGGTAGAAGGTGGAAGGAGGAAAGAAAAAAAATGCAGAGCTGAATAAAAAGGCCACTGACAAAGAAAAGTATTTCCATTGCAACACTGACGGCCACAAGAAGTGGAACTACCCTACATACTTGGCCACCCTGAAGTATAAGAACGAGATAGGTCCTTCTGGAGGTATGCTCATTATTGAATCTAACCTTATGATTTTTTCTGCATCTAGTTGGGTGCTTGACTCTAGTTCTAGTGCTCATTTGTGCACTTCCATACAGGATCTTAAGGATAGCAAAGGCTGAGGGATGGTGAGATGATCCTACGTGTTGAAAATGGTTCAAGGGTTGCTGCATGGCCGTAGGAACCTATCCTCTTTGACTATCATTTGATTTTGATTTAGTACATAAGGATTGTAATTATGTGCCTGCAGCAAGCAGAAATTTGATTTCTATTTCATTTTTAGCACTAGAAGGCTATGTAATTAGTTTTCTTAAGGACCATTTAACATTTTTTATGAAAGAAATAAAATTATAAGTAGTTTTCTTATTAACGATCTTTATTAGTTACATATTAATGTATCTATTTTTAATATCAAGCAAAATATGAATGCCATAAAATCAAAATGATAGGTATCTATGGCACCTTAGACTAGGTCATATAGCAGAAGATAGGGTTGACAAATTGGAAAAAATCAGGCTATTGAGTTTATTAACTTTTGAGTCATATCCAATTTATCAATCATGTCTTCATGGCAAAATGATAAAACTCCCTTTTATGGGACATGGGGAAAGGGCCATGGATTAACTTGCCCTAGTACATACTGATGTGTGTGGCCCATTTGATGTGCCAGCTAGAGGCAATTTTGTCTACCTTATAACCTTCAATGATGATTTATCTCGGTATGGGTATGTGTATCTTATGAGACACAAGTTTGAAGCCTTTGAAAAATTTAAAGAATTCAGACATGAAGTAGAAAAGCAAACTGAGAAACCCATTAAGATTCTTCGATCAAATCGAGGAGGTGAATACCTTAGTCAAAAATTCCTAGACTATCTCAAGCAGAATGACATAGTCTCTCAATAGACTCCACTTGGAATACCTCAACTCAATGGGATTTCAAAATAAAGGAATCGGACCTTTCAGAGATGGCATTCATCTCTCTAAGAAAATGTGTCCTAACACACCAGAGGAGATTGAACACATCAGCAAGATCTCTTATGCTTCTGCAATAGGGAGCCTCATGTATGCCATGTTATGTACATGACCTGATATAGCCTATGCTGTGAGTGTCACAAGTAGATATCAGTCAAATTTGGGAGAAGAACACTGGACTTCTGAAATGTATCCTTAAGTACTTAAGAAGAACTAAGGATACATTATTGGTTTTTGGTAATGGAGAACTAAAAGTCCAAGGGTATACAAACTCGGATTTTATGTTCGATATAGATGATCAAAAGTCAATATTTGGGAATCTATTTGTGTGTAATGGTGGTGCTGTCAGTTGAAAGAGTTTCAAACAGACAGTAATAGCAGATTCCACTATGAAAGCAAAATACATCACTACATTGAAAGCTACAAAGAAGGCATTCTGGTATAAGAAGTTCACCGCAGAGATCGAAGTGATGCCATCAGATGCCATTCTTCTATACTACAACAATAATGGTGCCATAGCCCTTGCTAAGGAGCCGAGGTCTCACCAGAAATCCAAACATATTGAGCGATGATACCACCTCATCTGTGATTACCTCGAGAAAGGATACATCGAGGTCAAGAGAGTCGACTCCGTAGACAATGCGGCAGACCTACTTACAAAGCCTTTGGGCCAGCAGAAGATTGAAACCCACCTTGAGAAGCTGGGACTTAAATTTGTAGCCAATTGGCTTTAGGTCAAGTGGGATTTTGTTAGATATGTGTGCTCTAGAAGCCAGAATTGGCTGACACTTGTTATATACTTCTAAGGGCAAAATTATAATTTTGACTATAAATAATAAAATGGGTTATTTTCTATCATAATGTGTATTTAGTGTTTATGATACATCCCTTGAGTTAATGGCAATGATAATTCTTATTTTTAAGAGTTGAAAATTTAAGACATGAATTTTTATTATTAACTCATAAAATGCTCCCGACCGTAGGATCATCATGAGGATGGTGATTGATCCGGAAGGTTGGTGTACAATCACTTCTTTATAGTAGATGAGTCTTAAGTCTATGGTGTAGAGATACCAGAGTGAGCGAACAGATACTCATTAGAGAATGAGGGCACTGAGCATGACCACCTCGAGCAGTCATTAGGAAGTCTACCTTCTTGTCAATGACTGGCTCGAAGTTGCAGTTGTGTATCTGGTTCTTTGACCTGAGGTGCATCGGTAGTTCACCTTGAGGGTGTTATAGTTTGACTACACCATAACTCGGACTCCTAGCCATTTGGAATCCTGAGGTATATGTTGGCTATAGCATGTTCATTGTAGGAATTGGATTGCACCAATAGAGAATCTATCTAATTTGGTAGATGAGGAGTAGTCCTAAGATGATCATGAGAATCAAGTTCATATGCCCATGGCCATGGTAGAGTGAAATAATAGAAAGAGTTTCTATTAAGGTTTTCATATTGGACTTGAATCGAATGATTAATCATATGATGGATATTAGGGTTTGATGAGATTACCTTAACCCCAATCTAGTTGGGGCTCAAGATAGAAGAACATAATCACATAGGTAACTTCACTGAGAGGTTCATTTTTAGTTCTGATGGGTAGCCACCATATGCTGCTATGTGTCACTGGTGGATTTTGAGAGCAATTAGAATGATTTAGATGATCAATCATACTAGTTGTTTGAATCAGAAAAGTTTTGATCCATCGAGAGGTATTTCGATGATGTGGGTGATAGAGATCATGACATAGCTCATTACCATACAAAACTGAACTTAACTAGCTCACACAAATAAGGGTTTCAATCTAGATATCATCAATTGGACTAACCCAGTTCATTTGATTTGAATTAGATTCAATTAGGTTCCAGAAAATCGTGCTAACACACGATTGAGCCTAATGTTCTCCTTAAATTGTCACTAAAGTTTATCTTGATTGAGCCAAATATGTCTGGACTTACTCAGGTACCTTTACTTGGTCTGACTGGAGCTTGTCCAGGTTAGAAATGGGTTGTCTTAATTTATGAGATGAATTTGAGACAATACCTACCATTTTTCGTCACTTGCTAAATCCTATTTCGGACATTTGGTCAAACATTGACTTTTCACACTTAGACATCTTCACATGTGTCAAGCCATCATAGAAGAGAGTTCTAGAACTAGTCCACCTACTAAAAAGTAGATGGATAAGGGGCACATGGCTAAGGAGGCATGCACCCATGGATAAAGCATCTGGAGTCCCGTACAGATGGGACTCCAGTTGCTTCAGGGATTCTACTTGGATGGCACCTAGAAGACTACTTTGATCTAGTCTTGACACCATCTAAGGATGATTCAGAGGAGCTCTCATCTAATTAGATTAGATGATGTTATTCCACCAATCAGATTTAGATCTGATTGCACAGAAAACCATGATTGGCCAGGATGATGTGGCACTGCATGGTGCAACAGGGTCTACAAAAACCCTATCTGCACCAAGATCAAAGATGCTTGACCCATTACCCATGCCATAAGGCTGCCCCTCTTCCTCCTCCATGCCACCTTCAGGTGGTCTCTCTCCTATCCACGCCCAAGAATTTTTGGGCACAAGTTTGGTGCGATCTAAGCAAGAGAAATGCGACAGGAAAAGGAAGAATGCAGCACTGCTGCAAGAGACAACTCACATCTTCGAAATGAGTTTTGAAGATCTTCAAAATTAGATTTAGATCTAATTTTTAGAAAAGTGATAAAGAAGGAGGAGATCTCTAGATCCTACTTGAGTGGATATCAGTAGAGGCTAGGCACTTGCGTGGCTAGATCCAGAACCTCTGGCAGACATTAGGATCATCACAGGTAATCAAATTATCCAGGGGATGGAGGATTCAAGGCTAGACTCTAAAATCGTTCCTACCACACCGTATGAGATATGGCATGGTAAGAAACCAAGTCTGAGTCATCTCAGAATTTGGGGTTGTCCGGCTCATGTCAAAATACAATAAGCGGATAAGTTAGACTATAGATTCTTTAGAGCTCGATTCATAGGATATCCTAAAGAGTCATTAGGATACTATTTCTACATTCCAGAAGACCACAATGTGATTGTGAGTCGACATGCCATCTTTCTTGAAAAATAGTTTATTCAAGATAGCGGCATTGGAAAGCAGATTAAGCTTGATGAGAAAGTCTCACAAGTACAACGAGCTAAGGACCAATTGGAACCAAATCAGGTTGAGCCAATAAGAACACTACCTCCTCCACCTCGTAGATCGGAAAGAGTTTTCCCATCCCCCTGAAAGATACTTAGGTATTATTTCAGAGGAAGTAGAGAAAATGTTCCTCGTAGGTAATGGTGCTCATGGTGATGATCCCAAAACCTACAACGAGGCGATATCAGATATCGACTCCGAGAAATGGCTAGAGGCAATGCAGTCAGAAATTGACTCGATGCACTCAAACCAAGTCTGGACCTTGGTAGATCCACCAGAAGGTATAGTACCTATTGGGTGTAAATGGATCTTCAAGAGAAAGATTGGTGCAGATGGGAATGTGGAGACATTCAAGGCTAGACTAGTGGCAAAAGGTTATAGTCAATGCGAAGGCATTGACTATCAGGATACCTTTTCCCAGTAGGCTATGCTAAAATCCATCCGCACATTGCTTGCCATTGCAGCCTATTTCGATTATGAAATATGGCAAATGGACGTGAAAATGGCATTCTTAAATGGATATCTTGAGGAAGATATCTATATGGAACAGCCGCTAGGTTTCACATCCAGTGATACTGATCACAAGGTTTGCAAGCTGCAAAGGTCCATATATGGACTTAAGCAAGCATCTCGGAGCTGGAACACTCGTTTCAATGATGTGATCAAAAAGTTTGGTTTCATCAAAAATG
The DNA here is from genome assembly GCA_006176705.1 of Cocos nucifera. Classification (NCBI taxonomy): domain Eukaryota; kingdom Viridiplantae; phylum Streptophyta; class Magnoliopsida; order Arecales; family Arecaceae; genus Cocos; species Cocos nucifera. Next base: position 27,162 of record QRFJ01001688.1, read on the forward strand.
AAGAGGAACCATGTGTTTTCAAAAAGGTCAGTGGGAGCGCTGTTGTCTTCCTCGTATTGTACGTGGATGACATCCTCCTTATTGGGAATGATATTCCCATGTTGACATCAGTCAAAATATGGTTGTCCAAGGAATTCTCCATGAAAGACCTAGGTGAAGCATCCTTTATTCTAGGAATTAAGGTCTATAGGGATAGACCGAATAGGATGCTAGGACTTTCACAGAAGATGTACATAGAGGAAAGTACTAAAGAGGTTTAGTATGGAAAACTCTAAGAGGGGATTAATACCCTTCAGACATGGTATTCATCTTTCCAAGAAGATGTGCCCTAGCACACCTGAGGAAATAGAACGCATGAGCAAGATCCCTTATGCTTCTGCAATAGGGAGCCTCATGTATGCCATGCTATGTACACGACCTGATATAGCCCATGCTGTGAGTGTCACAAGCAGATATCAGTCAAATCCAGGTGAAGAACACTGGACTTCTCTGAAATGTATCCTTAAGTACTTGAGAAGAACTAAGGATATGATGTTGGTCTTTGGTAATGGAGAACTCCAAGTCCAGGGATACACAGACTCGGATTTCATGTCCGATATAGATGATCGAAAGTCGACATCTGGGAGTCTGTTTGTGTGCAATGGTGGTGCTGTCAGCTGGAAGAGTTCCAAGCAAACGTGATAGCAGATTCCACCATGGAAGCAGAATATATCGCTGCATCAGAGGCTGCGAAGGAAGCATTCTGGTACAAGAAGTTTGCTGCAGAAATTGGAGTAATGCCATCAGATGCCATTCCTCTATACTGCGACAACAATGGCGCCATAGCCCTTGCTAAGGAGCCGAGGTCTCACCAAAAATCCAAGCACATTGAGCGGTGATACCACCTCATCCGCGATTACCTCGAGAAGGGTTACGTCGAGGTCAAGAGAGTCAACTCCACAGATAATGTGGCAGACCCGCTTACAAAGCCGTTGGGCCAGCAGAAGATCGAAGCCCACCTTGAGAAGATGGGACTTAGACTTGTAGCCAATTGGCTTTAGGACAAGTGGGAGATTGTTAGATATATGTGCCCTAGAAGCCAGAATTGGCTGACACTTGTAATACACTTCTAGGGGCAAAATTATAATTTTGACTATAATAATAAAATGGGTTATTTTCTATCACATATGTGTATTTAGTGTCTGTGATACATCCTTTGAGTTAATGGTAATGATAATTCATATTTTCAAGAGTTGAAAATTTAAGACATGAATAATCATTATTAACTCATAAAATGTGACCATAGGATCATCATAGTGTCTGTGATACATCCTTTGAGTTAATGGTAATGATAATTCATATTTTCAAGAGTTGAAAATTTAAGACATGAATAATCATTATTAACTCATAAAATGCTCCCGACCATAGGATCATCACGAGGATGGTGATTGATCCGGAAGGTTGGTGTACAATCGCTTCTCTTTAGTAGATGAGTCTTGAGTCTACGGTGTGGAGACACCGGAGCGAGAGTACAGGTACTCGTTAGAGAACGAGGGCACTGAGCGTGACCACCTCGAGTAGTCATTAGGAAGTCTACCTTCTCGTCAATGACTGACTCGATGCTGCAGTAGTGTGTCTGGTTCTTTGACCTGAGGTGCATCGGCAGTTCACCTTGAGGGTGTTATAGTTTGACTACACCATTACTCGGTCTCCTAGCCATATGGAACCCTGAGGTGTATGTTGGCTATAGCATGTTCATTGTAGGAACTGGATTGCATCAAGATGGAATCTATCTACCTCGGTGGTAGAGGAGCAGCCCTATGATGATCATGAGAATCAAGTCCAGAAGCCCATGGCCATGGTAGAGTGAAATAATAGAAAGAGTTTCTATTTAGATTTTCACATTGGACTCGAATCGAATGATTACATCATATGACAGAGACTAGGGTTTGACGAGTTCACCTTAACCCTAATCTGATCGGGGCTCAAGATAGAAGAACTTAATCACACAGGTAGCTGCACCAAGAGGTTCGCATTCAGCTCTGATGGGTTGCCACCATATACTGCTAGGTGTCACTGGTGGATTTTGGGAGCAATTAGAATGATTTAGATGATCGATCATTCTAGCTGTTCGAATCAGAAGAGTTCTGATCCATCGAAAGGAGTTTCGATGATGTCGATGATAGAGATCATGACATATCCCATTACCATACAGAACTGAACCTAACTGGGTCACACAAACAAGGGTTTGAATCTGGTGATCATCAATTGAACTGATCTAGTTCAATTGATCTGAATGAGATTCAATTAGGTTCAAGGAAAATCGTGCTAGCACTCGATTGAACCTAACGTTCTTCTTTTACTATCATAAATAAGTTGTCCTGACTGAGCCAAAGGAGTTTGTGCTCAATCAGAGGCCTTCATATGGTCTGACTGGAGGTTGTCCAAGTCAGAAAAGGTTGTCTTATTTTGTAAGACATTACCTGCCATTTTTGGTCACCTGCCATTTCTTGTTCTTTGACTTTGGTCAAAAGTCTACCTTTGACTGGTCAAATGTTGACCATTGACACTTTGACTTTTGACCACATGTCATGCACCTATTGGAGAGCTGGTGGGGGCCTGTCCCCCTGCCAGAACCTGGCAAGGAGGAGGGCGCACGCCACCCTTGGCGTGTGCCCAAGTTGGAGGCGCCTAGGAGTCCTTGTTGGACAAGGACTCCATCTCCTTTTTGGATTCCAATTAGAGTTCTCCTAAGAACCAACTTTGACTGGTCTTAGGCACCCTCTAAGGAGGAATCCAGGGGACTCTATTCCCACCAATCAGATTTAGATCTGATTTCACAAAGGGTTGTGATTGGTTGGGAAGAAGAGGAGTTGGATCACGCTTAGTCTATAAATAAGACCCTGCGCCCAACTCAAAGAATCTGAAATTAATTGAAATTCTCCCATGCCCCAAGGCTGCCTCTCCCCTCCTTCCTCCATGCCAAGTCCACCTTCTCCCTCTCCTCTCCACGTCCAAAAGGAGTTTTGGACTTAGGTTGGTGCGATTCAGATCAAGAGAAAGGCGATCAAAAGCTAAGAAGGCTGCGCTGCTGCAAAAGGACGACTGCTGATCTTCAAAAGAGTTTTGAAGATCCTCCAGATCAGATCCAGATCTGAATTTTTGGAGATGTGATAGAGAAGAAGAGGATCTCCAGATCCAACCCGAGTGGATACCGGTAGAGGCCAGGCGCTTGCGTGGCTAGATCCAGAACCTTCCGCTGCAACAGGATCATCAACAGGGTAATAGGATTACCCAAATCAAGGTAAATTAAATTTGATTTAATTTATCTTATATTTTATTTTATTATTAAAATAATAAGAATCAGATCTGAAATATATCAAGATCTGATTGGATCAAGAGAAAAATTTTTGAAATATATCTCTTGATCTGATCAGATCTGAACGAACCTGGTCCGAAAATCAGGATTTTCCTTCAACTGGTATCAGAGCCAAGGTTCTAAAGTATTTAGATCTGATTTTAAATTTATTTTAATCAAAAAATATATGATTTTAGATGTCACATGAGATGTGATCAGATCTGAAATCAGAAAAAATAAAAATTAAATGATTTGGATCTAAGATTAGAAAATATGCATGACTAGTTCTAAAATAGAATAGTTCTATAGAATAGTCTTGCATGTTTATAATTTAATTTGATTAAATCATATTTTAGATCTATTTATTTACTATTTTTGATATTATAATTATTATAATAATATCTAAAAAATAGTAAATAAAAATTATTTAATTTTAAACATCATATGAGATATGATTGATGCATGTCTAGACTAGTTGTAGAATAGTTCTACATAGTTGTCTAGATTAGAGTTTATTTTGATAAGATCAATTTAAATCTAATTTTTTAGATTATTATGAGATAATTTAGATCTTAAAAACATGCATGATTTGATACATGAGATGTATGCAAAATATGCCATGATTAGATCTAATTTGTATATGAGATATATGATATAGATCTAAAACTATTTTGTAGTATTACATGTTCCTGATTAAGGCATTCCTCTTGGCCGTCCGATCATAAGAACAAAGAAGGGTTTAAAGGCCCTCTCTTCCCATTCGATGGGGTGTTCTTATGACGTGTAGGGGTGCTGCGTGTTCGTCCTTAATCAGAAATCCAAAACTTACTTTCTGCATAAAATCCTAGATCCTGAAACCCTAGGATTTATTGTGCATATTTTGTTTATGAACCCTACTTAATTAAAAATTAAGATTATGAAATATTAATTAGGTCTAAAATTGAGA
>QRFJ01001688.1:32384-93900 GCA_006176705.1 Cocos nucifera
AAAAATCTATTTTATTATTTATAGTCAAAATTATAATTTTGCCCCTAGAAGTGTATTACATGTGTCGGCCAATTCTGGCTTCTAGGGCACACATATCTAATATATCAATGATCATCTTATAAATTTTATCACTAAAGATGGTATGAAAAATAGAGGTCCTATGCTAGTCTTCACTTTTCTTAGCCTGTGCTCGAACATACCTAATGGCTCAAAGCCTAAGGTCTGACTCCAGTGCAACATGACCTAGGATGTCCTCGGTACTCACAAATTGCTTGGCTAAGTTTGGATTAGCTTCGTAAACTTTTTTCTCAATATTTTTTAGAGTTTCCTCTTCTAATTCTTTCATAAATAAAGATCGGTTGGGGCATTATGCAGCAAAGTGACTGTAACCATGACACTTGAAGTAATGGGATCGAGAACTACTTCACATAGATAACTCTCCTACAACTCTTTTTTCTTTATCTTCTTTTCTCACAATAGAATTTGTAGGTGTAGGTTTGTTACTAGGAGCTTGGTTAGTATGGGATCTTGATCCAAAAGGGGTTACTCGGTTAGATTCAAGATGATGGATTGTTGAATACCTAGAAAATCTCTCAAAGTCTTGGGCAAGTTGATAAGCTTGTTCTAATGTGGCTACCTCTCATAAAAAGAGCTCACGCTGGATATTCTCTCATAATCCAGCTCTAAATCTAGACAACGTAACAATCCTATCTTCTATTGCTCCACATCTCATTAAGTACTCATCAAATCTCATGATGTACTCCATGACTGATCTATTTTCTTGAGTAAGTCTCTACCACTGATCTAAATGTCTTTGTTGGTAGGAGGAGGAGAGGTACTTTTCTTTGAGTTTCCCCTTCATTTCATCCTAGATTTCTATTGAATCTTATTTTCTCTGGTTGAGATGATGCTCAACACTTTTTCAATAAAGTCGGGCTTGCCTAACCAACTTCATCCTAGCAAACCTAACTCTCCTTGCTTCAGATATTTCATACCATCCAAAATAGTAATCTATGCTCGATTCCCAATCTAGGTACTCTCTCGAATCTAGGCAACCATCAAAACTTGGAGCTTCGATCTTCACATTCCTAAGGACATGCTCTTCTTGGTTGAACTAGTTATGGTGCAGGCATGTTGCTATAGGTCAACCTAGGTCTAGGTTCCTTCCTTTTTATCCTATAGGCAGTTGGGGAGACTCAAGTTGAAGTTATCTTTACCAAGCTTCTTCTAGTACTGCTATTCTTTTACTCATAGTTTTTATGAAATCTTTCATGTCATCAAACTTCTCAATTAGGACATTAATGATGGTTGCTATATTAGGATCTATGTTGGTACTGGGTGGAGAAGTAGGATGTTGGTACTGAGTACTTGATCTAGTGGTCATGCAAGTCTAGGATGTAGGAATAAGATGCAGTAAGAAAAAAATTAAAATGCTGAAAAGTAAACTATAAAATTTAAAATATGAAAATCTAACTTGTAAGAATTTAAATTGCAAAATTTAAACTAAAGTCCTAATCAATCCAGCCCTGATACCAAATTGATGTAGGAAAATCTAAAAGGAAAATAAAAGGATCAAGCTTCCTTCCATTCATCAACAATAAATTACGTCTGACCATGACACATTATTTTTAGGATAGACAATATAGTTTCCTATACTCTACTCATGAGGCATGATTGATTGACACAGGACCAAAGCAAGATCAACGTAAATAATGCAGATGAATGCTATTTCAGAGATCAGTAAATAACTAACGATAATAAAATAAATAAATAGATAGTAAAAATTAAACATGCTCATGAATAAATATAAAAAGAAATATGAATGGAATTAAAGATAGTAAGAAACTAAGCTCACAAAAAAATTTGAAAAGATAAGAATAATCTAGATTGTGGTAGGTAAGAAACTTTCTTGATTGGGGCTCTTAATCTTTTAACCAAGTAGATTTATGATGGTCCCAAGCCTTAGGAGGCCACGGAAAGAGTCAGGGTATTGGCTATAGGAGACTAGGATGGGTGTGGACCTAGGGCTAGGATACGAGTTGTCCTAGGGTGAAGAAATCGTGTAGCCCTACACGGACTCGAGGTTCAGGTATGAGGATCTTGAGGGACTTGGTAGTTACTCCAGAGATCTGGGATATAAGGTAGAGCAAAAGATCAAAGCCAGGAGAAGGATCAACCAAAGATAAGGGGCTGACACATAGGTAGGCTGGCTCGGATATGCAGTCGAGCCGGCTCGGAGTGCAGTTGAGTCGGTTATCTTAGGCAAATAAAAGATAGGGTTTAGATGAGGCATAGTTGAGCTAACTCAGCATCTGATAGAGCTAGCTTGATGGTGGCATACAAAATAGGATAGGTTTTCTATTTGGTCTTGCATTGGATTTAATTCAAGGGGTCTTAATGTTAGATATATGTGCCCTAGAAGCCAGAATTGGCTGACACTTGTAATACACTTCTACGGGCAAAATTATAATTTTGACTAAAATCAATAAATGGGTTATTTTCTATCACATATGTGTATTTAGTGTATGTGATACATCCTTTGAGTTAATGGTAATGATAATTCATATTTTCAAGAGTTGAAAATTTAAGACATGAATAATCATTATTAACTCATAAATTGCTCCTGACCATAGGATCATCACGAGGATGGTGATTGATCCGGAAGGTTGGTGTACAATCGCTTCTCTTTAGTAGATGAGTCTTGAGTCTACGGTGTGGAGACACCGGAGCGAGAGTACAGGTACTCGTTAGAGAACGAGGGCACTGAGCGTGACCACCTCGAGTAGTCATTAGGGAGTCTACCTTCTCGTCAATGACTGACTCGATGCTGCAGTAGTGTGTCTGGTTCTTTGACCTGAGGTGCATCGGTAGTTCACCTTGAGGGTGTTATAGTTTGACTACACCATTACTCGGTCTCCTAGCCATATGGAACCCTGAGGTGTATGTTGGCTATGACATGTTCATTGTAGGAACTGGATTGCATCAAGATGGAATCTATCTACCTCGGTGGTAGAGGAGTAGCCCTATGATGATCATGAGAATCAAGTCCAAAAATCCATGGCCATGGTAGAGTGAAATAATAGAAAGAGTTTCTATTTAGATTTTCACATTGGACTCAAATCGAATGATTACATCATATGACAGAGACTAGGGTTTGACGAGTTTACCTTAACCCTAATCTGATCGGGGCTCAAGATAGAAGAACTGAATCACACAGGTAGCTGCACCAAGAGGTTCACATTCAGCTCTGATGGGTTGCCACCATATACTGCTAGGTGTCACTGGTGGATTTTGGGAGCAATTAGAATGATTTAGATGATCGATCATTCTAGCTGTTTGAATCAGAAGAGTTCTGATCCATCGAAAGGAGTTTCGATGATGTCGATGATAGAGATCATGACATATCCCATTACCATACAGAACTGAACCTAACTGGGTCACACAAACAAGGGTTTGAATCTGGTGATCATCAATTGAACTGATCTAGTTCAATTGATCTGAATGAGATTCAATTAGGTTCAAGGAAATCGTGCTAGCACTCGATTGAACCTAACGTTCTTCTTTTGCTATCATAAATAAGTTGTCCTGTCTGAGCCAAAGGAGTTTGTGCTCAAACAGAGGCCTTCATATGGTCTGACAGGAGGTTGTCCAAGTCAGAAAAGGTTGTCTTATTTGTAAGACACTACCTGCCATTTTTGGTCACCTGCCATTTCTTGTTCTTTGACTTTGGTCAAAAGTCTACCTTTGACTGGTCAAACGTTGACCATTGACACTTTGACTTTTGACCACATGTCATGCACCTATTGGAGAGCTGGTGGGGGCCTGTCCCCCTGCCAGAACCTGGCAAGGAGAAGGGCGCACGTCCACCCTAGGCGTGTGCCCAAGTTGGAGGCGCCTAGGAGTCCTTGTTGGACAAGGACTCCATCTCCTTTTTGGATTCCAATTAGAGTTCTTCTAAGAACCAACTTTGACTGGTCTTAGGCGCCCTCTAAGGAGGAATCCAGGGGACTCTATTCCCACCAATCAGATTTAGATCTGATTTCACAAAGGGTTGTGATTGGTTGGGAAGAAGAGGAGTTGGATCACAGCTAGTCTATAAATAAGACCCTGTATCCAACTCAGATTGCATGAGATACAGAGATATGATATGATCATAGTTTCTCCACGCCCCAAGGCTGCCTCTCCCCTCCTTCTCCATGCCATAGTCTCTTCTCCCCTTGCTCTCCACGTCCAAAAGGAGTTTTGGACCCTGGTTGGTGCGATTCAGATCAAAGAAAGGCGATCAAAAACAAGAAGGCTGCGCTGCTGCAAAGGATGACTGCTCATCTTCAAAAGAGTTTTGAAGATCCTCCAAATCAGATTCAGATCTAATTTTTGGAGGTGTGATAGAGAAGAAGAGGATCTCCAGATCCAACCCGAGTGGATATCGATAGAGGCCAGACGCTTGCGTGACTAAGATCCAGAACCTTCTGCTGTAAACAGGATCATCAACAGAGTAATAGGATTACCCAGATCAGGTAAATTAAATTTGATTTAATTTATCTTTTAATTTTATTTTATTAAAATAATAAGAATTAGATCTAAAACATATCAAGATCTGATTGGGATCAAGAGAAAAAATTTTGAAATATATCTCTTGATCTGATCAGATCTGAATGAACCTGGATCGGGAAATCAGGATTTCCCTTCACTTAAGGCCTGATCCAATAAGGTCTTAAGGGTGGCTAACTCATGTATGGATTAGGTTTAGATCTAGGGGATGAGAGCATGGAAGACATGGGTGTACATGGGCTTGATGAGTGCTTTCATGTATTGGATTAGCCTAGGAGAGTTTTTCAGCTGGAGTTTGGATTTATTAGGGTTCATGTGGTATAGCAAAAATTTTAGGATATATAAACCTAGGTATTATAATCTTTACAATAAGTAAAATCAATACAGAGCTTTTCTTTCAAACTCTCTTTTCTTTTTTCTTTCTGGTTCCAATGCCAAGCCCTCATTGCTGTCATCAATTTTTGCTCTTCTTCATATTTTTGGATTAACACCCAGGTTTGCGTAAGAGATTGGATCTACGACTATGGTTCCGAGTAGCCGTCAGTACAATAATCAGTATCAGAGTAGTACTGATTCTTCCAACAAGTGATATTAGAGCCAACTTGAGCATGAAGTAGGAAGAAGATTAGGTTTCAATAGAAATAAGTAGTGAGGTTCAGATCTAAGGCTTTTCTTTAGGCTTCATGAGGAAGGAAGATATCTAAGGGCTATTGTCCATCATCCCTAGTCAAGATAATTTTTAGATCTACCTATTGGTTGTTTTTTATTCGATTTGATCATGAAAAATAGTGGGTTGAAGGTAGGATTTGAGAAGTTTTATGAAAAGAATAGATTCATGATGTGAAAGGTTAGGATGGAGGATCTGCTGATTCAGATGAGGCAAGATTCGGCCTTGGAGGATAGATCAAAGGAGATGATAGATAAGAAGTGGAAGTTCTTAGAGAAAAGGATATGTTCTATGATTAGGGCTTGTCTGGCAGATGAGGTGCTATATGGCATATTAGAGGAGAAGACACCTAAGGATTTATGGTCGAGGTTATATTAGTTATACATGGGGAAGAACATATGCAACAAGTTGGTGCTGAAGAAGCAATTGTATAGCCTTCGAATGTATGATGGCGAGAATGTTGTGGGACAAATTCAGCAATTCGAGCAGATCAGCATGGACTTGCTCGATATTAGGGTAGAGCTCAAAGAGGAGGATAAGAGTTTATTACTACTATGTTCACTACCCAAGAGCTTCGATCCGTTGGTGATGATGTTGCTGTATGGTAAGGAAACACTAGTATATGAAGAGATCGTATCAGTGCTAAGGCCCAACAAGCAGCAGGAATGGATGACGAAGAGAGAGGTCTTCTAGGAGGGTCTCATGGTTTTAGAGAGGCCTAGGAAAGAAAAGAAGAAGGATGAACAAAGGGGCAGCAAGGGGTCCAAAAGTGCTTCAAGTGTGGTGAAGCAAAGCACTTTAAGTGGGGGTGTCTGCTTTGGAAGAAGTGCGAGGGAGGAGAAAAGAGGGATAAGGATTCCATTATTTTAGTCGCTAAAAGTGAAGAGTTGGATGAGTTCTTGGTAGTCTCAGAGGAGCCTGTGGGGTGCAGTATTTTTTAGATGGCTTTGAAGTGGTCCATGGAGTACGAAGGATTCGAAGGAGCAATGATGGTATTCGAGATATAGCGATAGGCTTAGCAGTGTAGCATTGGGTGGTTGGCCTTGGGGGACTCGGTTATAGTGTCAGCTTTTATAGCATCAAAAGAACTTTGGTTTTAGGTGGAGCATTGAGCAAAGGTGGCTTCACAAGTAGAAAGAGGTATCACATGAGTTTAGAGTGGAGGAGTGCAAGAGGACCAATATCCTAGTACCAGTGTCAAAGATGCACAGTTCTAGGTGGAGCAGCACGTGTGGAAGGATAGGTAAAGTTCTAAGAAGATAGTATCAAGGTATGCAGTAGGTGTCGGCATAGGATTGCTATAGATTCTTCATGAAAGTCTAGGATAAATGATATGGCTGCCAAGCAGAAGGATGCCTACAACTCCAAGGATGGTACATAGGTGCAAGCCAAGGTCTTTAGCGATGAAGGCGGTCATCCCAAAGGCCTCAAAGGGAGCTCAACAATTGAAGAAAGATGGTAGTTGCAAGGTTTGCACAAGTAGCTATCAGGGCATTCATCGATAGCAGGATCATGTAGGGGAACATTGCTAGGTGTGTCAAGGCTTAGGCACACCATGGTAGGGATTGTGAGGATTTTAAAGGAAAAATATTATTTTCTATCGTAGGATTGTGCAGATCTGATCTGATCTGAGAGAAATTTTTCTAAAAATGTTTAACTAATCTGATTAGATCTAAGAGTTCTCAGATCTAATCATAGTGATCTAATATTAAAAATTAAAAATTAAAACTAAATTAGATTTAATTTAAAGTACCTGATTGGGTAATCTAATTATCCTGTAATGATCCTATTAATTCCTGAGGTTCTAGAAATAGCCACATACACGTTTGACCTCTATCGGTATTCACTTAGGTAGGATCTGAACATCTTCTCCTCATGAACCTTTCCTCCAAAATTTAGATCTGGATCTGATCCAAAGAACCTTCAAAACTATTTTTGAACGCCGCCCATCCATCACACGAACATCATCGCGTAGATCCTGAATATTATGCCAAAAACCTTGGACATTCTTCTCAAATTTGTGCCTAACCTTTTAGGCTTATAGAAGAGAAGAAGAGAGAGGATAGAGTAGGCATGGGATATCAGGGATGGTAGACTTTGGGCATGGAAAATTATTTCTTGCATTGCAAGCACTTTGACGTGAGAAAAGCTTTTATGTCCAACACCTACTTAGAGTCCCTTTTGACCAAAATAACTCATGTATTTTATTATTAGGATTCTAGGACTTATTCTTCATGAAAAACCACCAGATCTCATTTAATTTTTTCATAAAAAATGATTCAAAAAGATGTCAGCATGAGTAGATAAGGAAGAGTCCACTGCGCTAAGGACTCTTCCCTCAAGAGTTTGATCCAAATCAAACTCTATCATAACTCAGTCTAAACAACTTTAAAAATTATGAAATTAAGTACACCCAATGCATATCTCATGCTCTATCACATAACCAAAAATTAAATCAAAATAATTTTTAGAGAATTTTCTATAAGCATCTAATCAGGTGACCCTCAATTCTCTCAAATAGGTCAACTTTTGACCCTAGTCCAATTTGACTATGAATGGATTTAATTTCTATAATTAATCTGACCTAGACATATTCCAGTCAGATGAAAAATAAATTCATTCAAAATACAAGAATGAGTCAAATCAAATTTGACTCGATTGCAATGAATCAGAAAGATTTCAGAAGGAGAAAGTCAGGCTCAATCATGTGCTAGCACGATTACTTTGAACTTGATTGGATCTAATTCAAATTAATCAAACTAGCTTAGCTCAATTGATGACATCCAGACCCAAGCCCTTATTTGTGTGATCCAGTTAGGTTTAATTTTGTATGGTAATGAGACATGTCACAATCTCCATCATCGACATCATCGAAATACCTTTCGATGGATCAGAACTTTTTTGATTCATACTATTAGAATGATTGATCATCAAAATTATTCTAATTGCTCCCAAAATCTACTAGTGACATCTAGCAGTATATGGTGGCATTCTATCGAAATTGAAAGCAAACCTCTCAGTATAGTTACCTGTGTGATTGGATTCTTCTATCTTGAGACTCGACAGGATTAGGATTAAGGTGAACTCGTTGAACCCAATGTCCGTCATATGAATTAATCATTCAATTCGAGTCCAATGTGAAATCTTAATAGAAATTCTTTCTATCATCTTCACTTTGCCATAGCCATGGGCTTGTGAACTCAATCTCATGATTATTATAGGGCTACTCCTTATCTACTGAGGTAGATAGATCTTCTATTGGTGCAATCCAATTTCCTACAATGAATATGCTATAGCCAACATACACCTCAGGATTTCGAATGGCTAGAAAACTGAGTTATGGTGTAGTCAAACTATAACACCCTCAAGGTGAACTATCAATGTTGTTAGATATGTGTGCCCTAGAAGCCAGATTAGCTAACACTTGTAATACACTTCTAAGGGCAAAATTATAATTTTGACTATAAATAATAAAATGGGTTATTTTCTATCGTAGTGTGTATTTGAAAGTGTTTATGATACATCTCTTGAGTTAATGGTAATGATAGTTCATATTTTGAAGAGTTGAAAATTTAAGACATGAATTTTCATTATTAACTCATAAAATTCTCCCGACCGAAGGATCATCATGAGGATGGTGATTAATTCGAAAGGTTGGAGTACGATCGCTTCTTTAGGATAGATGAGTCATGAGTCTACAGTGTAGAGACATCAGAGTGAGAGTATAGATACTCGTTAGAGAATGAGACTAAGCATGATCACCTCGAGCAGTCATCAGGAAGTCTACCTTCTCGTCGATGACTGGCTCGAAGCTATAGTAAAGTGTCTAGTTTTTTGACCTACGGTGCATCGATAATTCATCTTGAGAGTGTTATAGTTTGACTACAAGATAACTCAGTCTCCTAGCCATTTGGAACTTTGAGGTATATGTTGGCTATAGCATGTTCATTGTAGGAATTGGATTACACCAATAGGAGATTTATCTACCTCGATGGATGAGGAGTAGCCCTATGATGATCATGAGAATCAAGTCCATAAGCCCATCGCCATGGCAGAGTGAAAAAAATAGAAGGTGTTTCTATTAGAATTTTCACATTGGACTTGAATCGAATGATTAATTCATATGACGAATATTAGAGTTTGACGAGATCACCTTAACCCTAATCAGGTCGGAGCTCAAGATAGAAAAACTTAATCACATAGGTAACTGCACTGAGAGGTTTGTTTTCAGTTCTGATGGGTTACCATCATATGCTGCTAGGTGTCACTAGTATATTTTGAGAGCAATTAGAATGATTTGGATGATTGATCATACTAGTTGTCTAAATCAGAAAAGTTCTAATCCATCGAAAGATATTTCGATGATGTCGATGATAGAGATCATGATATATCCCATTATCATACGAAATTGAATCTAACTGGATCACACAAATAAGGGTTTAGATCTGGATATCATCAATTGGACTAACCTAATTCAATTGATTTAAATAAGATTCAATTCCCAGGGTCGAGATCAGATCAAGATTATCCCAGGTTCGTTCAGATCTGATTAGATCAAGAGATATATTTCAAAAATTTTTCTCTTGATCTCAAATCAGATCTTGATATGTTTCAGATCTGATTCTTATTATTTTAATAAATAAAATAAAATAGAGATAAATTAAATCAAATTTAATTTACCTGATTTGGGTAATCCTATTACCCTGTAGATGATCCTGATTGCAGCGGAAGGTTCTGGATCTTAGCCACGCAAGCGCCTGGCCTCTACCGGTATCCACTCGGGTTGGATCTGGAGATCCTCTTCTTCTCTATCACACCTCCAAAAATCAGATCTGGATCTGATCTGGAGGATCTTCAAAACTCTTTTGAAGATCTGAGCAGTCGTCCTTTTGCAGCAGCGCAGCCTTCTTGCTTTTGATCGCCTTTCTCTTGATCTGAATCGCACCAACCTAAGTCCAAAACTCCTTTTGGACGTGGAGAGCAAGGGGAGAAGAAGACTATGGTGGCATGGAGAAGGAGGGGAGAGGCAGCCTTGGGGCATGGGAAATTGTAATTATTCTAAATTAGGGTTGGGCGCAGGGTCTTATTTATAGACCTCTTGTGATCCAACTCCTCTTCTTCCTCAACCAATCACAACCCTTTGTGAAATCAGATCTAAATCTGATTGGTGGGAATAGAGACCCCTGGATTCCTCCTTAGAGGGCCTAAGCCTAAGACCAGTCAAACTGGATTCTTAGTAGAACTCTAATTGGAATCCAAAAGGGAGGTGGAGTCCTTGTCCAACAAGGACTCCTAGGCGCCTCCAACTTGGGCTCACGCCACCCTAGGGTGGCGTGCGCCCTTCTCCTTGCCAGGTTCTGGCAGGGGGACAGGCCCCCACCAGCTCTCCAATAGGTGCATGACATGTGGTCAAAAGTCAAAGGGTGTCAATGGTCAAAAGGTCAAAGGTAGACTTTTGACCAAAGTCAAAGAACAAGAAATGGGCAGGTGACCAAAAATGGCAGGTAATGTCTTACAAAATAAGACAACCTTTTCTGACTTGGACAACCTCCAGTCAGACCATATGAAGGCCTCTGATTGAGCACAAACTCCTTTGGCTCAGTCAGGACAACTTATTTATGATAGTAAAAGAAGAACGTTAGGTTCAATCGAGTGCTAGCACGATTTCCTTGAACCTAATTGAATCTCATTCAGATCAATTGAACTAGATCAGTTCAATTGATGATCACCAGATTCAAACCCTTGTTTGTGTGACCCAGTTAGGTTCAGTTCTGTATGGTAATGGGATATGTCATGATCTCTATCATCGACATCATCGAAACTCCTTTCGATGGATCAGAACTCTTCTGATTCGAACAGCTAGAATGATCGATCATCTAAATCATTCTAATTGCTCCCAAAATCCACCAGTGACACCTAGCAGTATATGGTGGCAACCCATCAGAGCTGAATGCGAACCTCTTGGTGCAGCTACCTGTGTGATTAAGTTCTTCTATCTTGAGCCCCGATCAGATTAGGGTTAAGGTGAACTCGTCAAACCCTAGTCTCTGTCATATGATGTAATCATTCGATTCGAGTCCAATGTGAAAATCTAAATAGAAACTCTTTCTATTATTTCACTCTGCCATGGCCATGGGCTTCTGGACTTGATTCTCATGATCATCATAGGGCTGCTCCTCTACCACCGAGGTAGATAGATTCCATCTTGATGCAATCCAGTTCCTACAATGAACATGCTATAGCCAACATACACCTCAGGGTTCCATATGGCTAGGAGACCGAGTAATGGTGTAGTCAAACTATAACACCCTCAAGGTGAACTGCCGATGCATCTCAGGTCAAAGAACCAGACACACTACTGCAGCATCGAGTCAGTCATTGACGAGAAGGTAGACTTCCCTAATGACTACTCGAGGTGGTCACGCTCAGTGCCCTCGTTCTCTAACGAGTACCTGTACTCTCGCTCCGGTGTCTCCACACCGTAGACTCAAGACTCATCTACTAAAGAGAAGCGATTGTACACCAACCTTCCGGATCAATCACCATCCTCGTGATGATCCTATGGTCGGGAGCATTTTATGAGTTAATAATGATTATTCATGTCTTAAATTTTCAACTCTTGAAAATATGAATTATCATTACCATTAACTCAAAGGATGTATCACAGACACTAAATACACATATGTGATAGAAAATAACCCATTTTATTGATTATAGTCAAAATTATAATTTTGCCCCTAGAAGTGTATTACAAGTGTCAGCCAATTCTGGCTTCTAGGGCACATATATCTAACAATCTCCCACTTGTCCTAAAGCCAATTGGCTACAAGTCTAAGTCCCATCTTCTCAAGGTGGGCTTCGATCTTCTGCTGGCCCAACGGCTTTGTAAGCGGGTCTGCCACATTATCTGTGGGAGTCGACTCTCTTGACCTCGAACGTAACCCTTTCTCGAAGGTAATCGCGGATGAGGTGGTATCGCCGCTCAATGTGCTTGGATTTCTGGTGAGACCTCGGCTCCTTAGCAAGGGCTATGGCGCCATTGTTGTCGCAGTATAGAGGAATGGCATCTGATGGCATTACTCCAATTTCTGCAGCAAACTTCTTGTACCAGAATGCTTCCTTTGCAGCCTCTGATGCAGCGATATATATTCTGCTTCCATGGTGGAATCTGCTATCACAGTTTGCTTGGAACTCTTCCAGCTGACAGCTCCACCATTGCACACAAACAGACTCCCAGATGTCGACTTTCGATCATCTATATCGGACATGAAATCCGAGTCTGTGTATCCCTGGACTTGGAGTTCTCCATTACCAAAGACCAACATCATATCCTTAGTTCTTCTCAAGTACTTAAGGATACATTTCACAGAAGTCCAGTGTTCTTCACCTGGATTTGACTGATATCTGCTTGTGACACTCACAGCATGGGCTATATCAGGTCGTGTACATAGCATGGCATACATGAGGCTCCCTATTGCAGAAGCATAAGGGATCTTGCTCATGCGTTCTATTTCCTCAGGTGTGCTAGGGGCACATCTTCTTGGAAAGATGAATACCATGTCTGAAGGGTATTAATCCCCTCTTAGAGTTTTCCATACTAAACCTCTTTAGTACTTCCTCTATGTACATCTTCTGTGAAAGTCCTAGCATCCTATTCGGTCTATCCCTATAGACCTTAATTCCTAGAATAAAGGATGCTTCACCTAGGTCTTTCATGGAGAATTCCTTGGACAACCACATCTTGACTGATGTCAACATGGGAATATCATTCCCAATAAGGAGGATGTCATCCACGTACAATACGAGGAAGACAACAGCGCTCCCACTGACCCTTTTGAAAACACATGGTTCCTCTTCATTTTTGATGAAACCAAACTTTTTGATCACATCATTGAAACGAGTGTTCCAGCTCCGAGATGCTTGCTTAAGTCCATATATGGACCTTTGCAGCTTGCAAACCTTGTGATCAGTATCACTGGATGTGAAACCTAGCGGCTGTTCCATATAGATATCTTCCTCAAGATATCCATTTAAGGAATGCCGTTTTCACGTCCATTTGCCATATTTCATAATCGAAATAGGCTGCAACAGGCAAGCAATGTGCGGATGGATTTTAGCATAGCTACTGGGGAAAAGGTATCCTGATAGTCAATGCCTTCGCGTTGACTATAACCTTTTGCCACTAGTCTAGCCTTGAATGTCTCCACATTCCCATCTGCACCAATCTTTCTCTTGAAGATCCATTTACACCCAATAGGTACTATACCTTCTGGTGGATCTACCAAGGTCCAGACTTGGTTTGAGTGCATCGAGTCAATTTCTGACTGCATTGCCTCTAAGCCATTTCTCGGAGTCGATATCTGATATCGCCTCGTTGTAGGTTTTGGGATCATCACCATGAGCACCATTACCTATGAGGAACATTTCCTCTACATCCTCTGAAATAATACCTAAGTATCTTTCAGGGGGACGGAAACTCTTTCCGATCTACGAGGTGGAGGAGGTAGTGTTCTTATTGGCTCAACCTGATTTGGTTCCACTTGGTCCTTAGCTCGTTCTGCTTGTGAGACTTTCTCATCAAGCTTAATCTGCTTTCCAATGCCGCTATCTTGAATAAACTATTTTTCAAGAAAGATGGCATGTCGACTCACAATCACATTGTGGTCTTCTGGAATGTAGAAATAGTATCCTAATGACTCTTTAGGATATCCTATGAATCGAGCTCTAAAGGACCTAAACTCTAACTTGTCCGCTTGTTGTCTTTTGACATGAGCCGGACAACCCCAAATTCTGAGATGACTCAGACTTGGTTTCTTACCGTGCCATATCTCATACGGTGTGGTAGGAACGGTTTTAGAGGGAACCCTATTCAGTAGATAGAATTGAAGTTAACAATGAATGTCCCCAAAGAAAATCAGGGAGGTCTGTGAAGCTCATCATGGATCGAACCATATCCAATAGAGTCCGATTTCTCCGTTCTGAAACCCCGTTGAGTTGAGGTGTTCCTGGTGGAGTCCATTGAGAGACTATGCCATTTTCCTTGAAGATAGTCTAGGAATTCCCGGCTAAGGTATTCACCTCCTCGATCTGATCGAAGAACCTTAATGGGTTTTTCCAGTTTGTTTTTCTACTTCATGTCTGAATTCTTTGAACTTTTCAAAAGCTTCAGACTTGTGTCTCATAAGATACACATACCCATACCTAGACAGATCATCGGTAAAGGTAATGAAGTAGACAAAATTGCCTCTAGCCGGCACATCAAATGGGCCGCACACATCAGTATGTACTAGGGCAAGGAGATCTGTGGCCCTCTCCCCATGTCCAACAAAAGGGAGTTTAGTCATTTTGCCTTGAAGACAAGATTCACAAGTTGGATATGACTCGAAAGTCAATGGACTCAATAGCCCATTTTTCTCCAATTTGTTGATCCTATCTTCTGCTATATGACCTAATCTCAGGTGCCATAGATATCTGTCGTTTGGACTATCCCTAGGTCGTTTGGCATTCACGTTTTGCTCGATAGTTAGAAATAGGTACATCAATATGTAGCTGATAAAGACCATTAATAAGGAAACCATTTGCAATTTTATTTCTTTCATAAAGAATGTTACAATGGTCCTTAAAGAAGGTGATCACATAACCTTCTTGTGCTAAGCATGAAACAGAAATCAAATTCCTGCTAGCTGCAGGCACATAATAACAGTCTTTCAAAACTAAGTCTAAACCAGATGGTAATCGAAGAGGGTATGTTCCCACGGCTACTGCAGCAACTCTTGCTCCATTACCGATGCGTAGGATCATGTCTCCATCCCTCAGCCTCCTGCTATCCTCAAGACCCTGCATAGAAGTGCACAGATGAGCACTAGAACCAGAGTCAAGCACCCAACTGGATGCAGAAGAAACCGTAAGGTTAGACTCAATAACGAGCATACCTCCAGAAGGACCTTCCTTCTTGTTCTTCAGGGTGGCCAGGTAAGTAGGGCAGTTCCGCTTCCAATGGCCGTCGCTGTTGCAATGGAAACACTTTCCTTTGACCATCGGCCTTTTTCTTCGGCTTCTGCCTTCTTCTTCTTTGATCCTTCCACCTTTTGCTTTTTCACAGACTTCTTTTTCTTTCCATAAGACTTTCTTTTGGAAGAAGTCCGTTCCATAGCAAGAACTGAGCCTTTAGAACCTTTCATAGAAAGCTCAGCGGTAACCAGCATATTCATTAACTTCGGCCAAGGAATTTTGAAGTTTATGCATGTGGTAATTCATGATGAATTGCCCATATGCATCAGTCAAGGATTGCAGAATAATATCGTTCTGCAGATCCAAGTCCAACTTCACACCGAGCTTCTCAAGCTCTTCCATGTCCTTGATCATTGTCAGACAGTGATCTTGGACTGACTGCCCATCACGCATCTTAGCCTTAAAAAGTCATTTCGTGACTTGATATTTGGCTGCGCGACTCTGTTCACCAAACATCTCCTGCAGGTGAGCCAACATTTGGCGAGCAGTCCCGATATCTTCATGTTGGCGCTGGAGCTCATCAGACATCGAGCCCAACATGTAATATCTGGCCTTATTATCTTCGTCAATCCATTTTTCCAGAGACGCTCTCTGTTCAGTGGATGGACGGGCTGGTAAGGTGGGAGGGTCCTGGTCCAAAACATGGGTTAACTTCTCGAACCCAAAATAATTTTGTAGTTCCTGAGCCAATCTTTATAATTGGGTCCAGTCAGTCTATGTGTGTCCAGGATACGTGCCAATGGGTTGGACGCAGACATTTTTTCTGTAGAGAGTCAAAGATTCTAGTTAGATACTGTAATTTTGACTTGACCAATTTATTTAGGGATTTTATTTTTAAACAAATTAGCTCCCACTATTTTCTCGGATCCCTACACTCCCTCTGTAGAGATGCAAAAATCTCCATGATTAATGATTTCTAGTGGGTGGTGCGGTCTCACCAACTGACTCATCACCTCACCTAACAGTTATTGGTGATGGGTTAGCCAATGAGTGAACAACTCTTGTTCAATGATTCTCTAATCATGGTGCACCCAAACTTGGTCTCTAATTCATGAATCTCACCGTATCCGGAATATTGATCCACTCCTTAGTTAAGTCAGACCCACCATTTGCATAGACTGGGTTCCTAATTGAGTCTCTCACCGTATCCAAAATATTGAGCCCAACTCATCCTCCAGCCCATAGCATCCAATGCCTAATAGACATGGTTGCATCTTCCCGGTGCAACTGAGCCACTGTATCCAGCCGAGAACAATCAACCCCGGGAAGGGCCCGCACATCTACAATGGTGGAAGACCTCAGACTTAATCTTTTCTTAGGGAGAATTGATTCAGGTCTCATTAAACTAGACTTGGCTCATAGTCATAACAATTATGACTAACCTAGTGGCATGGGTTAGCTCGGATTATTGACCACCTCAGATCAGAACTGTGTCAACAGATATGGCCAGGTAAGTGAGATCCGGTGGAAGGAATATGCCATTAACTCGTACAAGAATGCATTCAGGTCGAGTAGCTTCCAATTAAAAACCAGTCGGTCGTATGTGCCAAACTTACCTTAGACACCAAATTGTTGAGCCAGAACCAATTGGGTTAGCCTACAATCCAGACTCTAACCTCTGAGCCTAATTAGGTCTTGCTTGATCGTGACTCGATCTTGACCCAGACTTAATCCTATTAGGCTGGTCAATTTAAGCATTGTTGATCCCATCTAACCAACTCTTGATTCGGTTTGATCAACCGCTTAGACCTAATTGAGCTACCCAAGCCCGAACCCAGTATTATGAATATGTCTTAGATCTAAAATTCTCAATTTTAGACCTAATTAATATTTCCATAATCTTAATTCTTAATTAAGTAGGGTTCATAAACAAAATATGCACAATAAATCCTAGGGTTTCAGGATCTAGGGTTTTGCAGAAAGTAAGTTTTGGGTTTCTGATTAAGGACGAACACGCAGCACCCCTACACATCATAAGAACACCCCATCGAATGGGAAGAGAGGGCCTTTAAACCCTTCTTCGTTCTTATGACCGGACGGCCAAGAGGAACGCCTTAATCAGGAACATGCAATACTACAAAACAGTTTTAGATCTATATCATATATCTCATATATAAAATTAGATCTAATCATGGCATATTTTGCATACATCTCATGTATCATAATCATGCATATTTTCAGATCTAAATTATCTCATAATAATCTAAAAAATTAGATTTAAATTGATCTAATCAAAATAAATTCTAATCTAGACAATTATGTAGAACTATTCTACAACTAGTCTAGACATGCATCAATCATATCTCATATGATATTTAAAATTAAATAATTTTTATTTGCTATTTTTTAGATGTTATTATAATACTTATAATATCAAAAAATAGTAAATAAATAGATCTAAAATATGATTTAATCAAATTAAATCAAAAACATGCAAGACTATTCTATAGAACTATTCTATTCTTAGAACTAGTCATGCATATCTTTCTAATCTTAGATCCAAATCATTTAATTTTAATTTTTTTTTGATTTTAGATCTGATCACATCTCATGTGACATCTAAAATCACTTATTTTTTAATTAAAATAAATTAAAATTAGATCTAAATAATTTTAGAACCTGGCTCTGATACCAGTTGAAGGAAAAATCCTGATTTTTCGGATCCAGGTTCGTTCAGATCTGATCAGATCAAGAGATATATTTCAAAAATTTTTCTCTTGATCTAAATCAGATCTTGATATATTTTAGATCTAATTCTTATTATTTAATAAAATAAAATAAAATAAAAATAAATTAAATCAAATTTAATTTACCTGATTTGGGTAATCCTATTACCCTGTTGATGATCCTGATGTTTGCAGCGGAAGGTTCTGGATCTAGCCACGCAAGCGCCTGGCCTCTATCCGGTATCCACTCAGGGCTAGGATCTAGGAGATCCTCTTCTTCTCTATCACACCTCCAAAAATTAGATCTGGATCTGATCTGGAAGGATCTTCAAAACTCTTTTGAAGATCAGCAGTCGTTGTCCTTTGCAGCAGTGCAGCCTTCTTCTTTCTTGATCGCCTTTCTCTTGATCTGGATCACACCAAACTTGAGCCCAAAACTTTTTGGGCATGGAGAGGAGAGGAGAAGATCTAAAGGTGGCATGGAGAGGGAGGGAGAGGCAGCCTTGGGCATGGGCAAAGGGTTTAGAGGATCTAAATCCTAGGGGCAGATAGGGTCTTATTTATAGACCCTGTTGCGCCGTCCAACTCCTCTTCATCCCAACCAATCACAACTCCTTTGTGAAATCAGATCTAAATCTGATTGGTGGGAATAGAGATCCCCTGGATTCCAATCAGATTAGAGGGTCTCTCACAAACCTCCTTAGGTAATGCCAAGATTGGTCAAAGAAGACTCCTTGGCGCCACCTTAGTATGAAGCAATGAGCAACTGGAGTCCCATTTATATGGGACTCCAATTCTTATCCACTTTGGGCACACGCCTCCCTAGGTGGCATGTGCCTCTTGCCTTTCTACTAGGTTCTAGCAAGGGGACAAGGGTCAATGCTCAGCTCTCCTAATGGATGCATGACACATGGGTCAGATGTCAAAGTCAAAGGTCAACTATTTGACCAAAGTCAAAGACAAGAAATTAGGCAGGTGACCAAAAATGGCAGGTGTTGCCCCAAATTTATCTTATAAATTAAGACAACCCTTTTCTGACCTTGGACAAGCCTCCAGTCAGACCATATGAAGGCCTCTGAGTTGAGCACAAACTCCTTTGGCTCAGTCAGGATAACTTATTTAATGATAGTAAAAGAAGAACGTTAGGTTCAATCGAGTGCTAGCACGATTTTCTTGAACCTAATTGAATCTCATTCAGATCAATTGAACTGGATTAGTTCAATTGATGATCACCAGATTCAAACCCTTATTTGTGTGACCCAGTTAGGTTCAGTTCTCTATGGTAATGGGATATGTCATGATCTCTATCATCGACATCATCGAAACTCCTTTCGATGGATCAGAACTCTTCTGATTCGAACAGCTAGAATGATCGATCATCTAAATCATTCTAATTGCTCCCAAAATCCACCAGTGACACCTAGCAGTATATGGTGGCAACCCATCAGAGCTGAAAAATGCGAACCTCTTGGTGCAGCTACCTGTGTGATTAAGTTCTTCTATCTTGAGCCCCGATCAGATTAGGGTTAAGGTGAACTCGTCAAACCCTAGTCTCTGTCATATGATGTAATCATTCGATTCAAGTCCAATGTGAAAATCCTAAATAGAAACTCTTTCTATTATTTCACTCTGCCATGGCCATGGGCTTATGGACTTGATTCTCATGATCATCATAGGGCTGCTCCTCTATCCACCGAGGTAGATAGATTCCATCTTGATGCAATCCAGTTCCTACAATGAACATGCTATAGCCAACATACACCTCAGGATTTCCATATGGCTAGGAGACCGAGTAATGGTGTAGTCAAACTATAACACCCTCAAGGTGAACTATCCGATGCACCTCAGGTCAAAGAACCAGACACACTACTGCAGCATCGAGTCAGTCATTGACGAGAAGGTAGACTTCCTAATGACTACTCGAGGTGGTCACGCTCAGTGCCCTCGTTCTCTAACGAGTACCTGTACTCTCGCTCCGGTGTCTCCACACCGTAGACTCAAGACTCATCTACTAAAGAGAAGCGATTGTACACCAACCTTTCCGGATCAATCACCATCCTCGTGATGATCCTATGGTCGGAGCATTTTATGAGTTAATAATGATTATTCATGTCTTAAATTTTCAACTCTTGAAAATATGAATTATCATTACCATTAACTCAAAGGATGTATCACAGACACTAAATACACATATGTGATAGAAAATAATCAATTTTATTATTTATAATCAAAATTATAATTTTTTCCTTAGATGTGTATTACAAGTGTTAGCCAATTCTGGCTTCTAGGGCACATATATCCAATAATAAATTTGAGACAACACCTGCCATTTTCTTCTTATCTTTGGATTTTGGTCAAATGTTGACCTTTGACACTAAGACATCTGCCCATGTGTCATACACCCATAGGAGAGAACTTTGACCCTTGTCCCCCTGCTAAAAGGTAGGGAGACAAAGGGTGCATGCCTAGGGAGGCATGTGCTCCATGTGGATAAGGATTGGAGTCCCATACAGATGGGACTCTGGTTGCTTCAGGAAATCAAACTTGATGGTGCCAAAGAGTCTTGTTTGACCCAATCTTGGCACCATCTAAGGTGGGTTTTAAGGGACTCTAATTTGATTAGATCAGATGATGTTATCCCACCAATCAGATTTAAATCTGATTGCACAAAGGATTGTAATTGGTCGGGATGATGTGGCACTGCATAGCGCAGCAGGATCTATAAAAATCCTATCTACGCCTAGATTGAGAGAGCTTCTATCTTAGCCCATGCCACATAGCCCCTCTCCCTCCTTCTTCATGCCACCTCTGGTCTTCTCTCTCCTCTCCACACCCAAGAGGATTTGGGCATGAGTTAGGTGCAATCCAAGCAAGTGAAAGGCGACAGAAAAGGAAGAAGGCAGCACTGCTGCAAGAGACAATGGCTGATCTTCAAAAGCCATTTTGAAGACCTTCAAGATTAGATCCAGATTTAATTTTTGAAGGATAGATTGAGAAGGAGAAGATCTACAGATCCTACCTGAGTGGATATCGATAGATGCCAGGTGCTTGCGTAGCTACATTCAGAACCTCAGATAAACATCGAAATCATCATAGGATAATAGGATTACCCATAACAAAGGTATAATTAAATTAGATTTAATTTAATATTATTTTTTATTAGATTAATAAGATCAAATCTAGAAAGTCTCATATCTAATTAAGATATTAGAAAAGAATTTTTAAAATATCCCTCTTGATCCAATCAGATCTGAACGAACCTGATCCAAGAAAATATGATTTTTTTCTTCAACTGGTATCAGAGACAGATTCCAAAATTCATTAGATCTAATTTTATTTTAATTTTGATCTGATAATTAGATAACTTTAGATGTCACATGAGATATGATTAGATCTAAAATTAAAAGATTAAAAATTAAATAATCTAGATCTATGATGTATGAGATGCATGACAAGACTAGGAATAGAATTGTTCTATGTGTAGTCTAACATGATCATAATTTTAATTTAATTAATTATAATTTTTAAATCTACTTATTTATTATTTTTTAATATTATAAATATTATAATTAGATTTAGAAAATAAAAAATAAATTTATTTAATTTGTTCATATAAGATATGATAGATGCATGTTTAGACTAGTTGTAGAATAGTTCTACAAAATTCTCTACAACAAATTTTAATTTGATATGATCAATTTAAATCTTATTTTTAGTTGTTCATGAGAAAATTTAGATTAGAAAACATGCATGATATGATACATGAGATGTATGCAAAACATATTTTTAGTTAGATCAATTTTTATATGTGATATATGATGTAGATCTAACTAGTTTTGTAGGTTTATCATGTTTCTGATTAAGACATTCCCCTTAGCCATTCAGTCATAAGAATGAAGTA
This sequence comes from Cocos nucifera, assembly GCA_006176705.1. NCBI lineage: Eukaryota > Viridiplantae > Streptophyta > Magnoliopsida > Arecales > Arecaceae > Cocos > Cocos nucifera. The sequence continues at coordinate 54,181 of QRFJ01001688.1, forward strand.
GGGTTTAAAGGCCCTCTCCTCCCATTCAATGGGGTGTTCTTATGATGTGTAGGGGTGCTGCATTTTCATTCTTAATCAGAAATTAAAAACTTATTTTCTGTAAAATCTTAGATCCTGAAATCCTAGAATTTTATTTACATATTTTGTTTATGAACCCTAAACTTAATTAAGAATTAAAATTATAAAATATATTATATCTAAAATTAAGAATTTTTAGATCTAGGATATATTCATAAAATTGGGTTCAGGCTTGGATAGCTCAATTAGGTCTAGAGTTGATCAAACCAAATCAAGAGTCGGTTAGATGGGATCAAGAGTGCTTAAATTGATCAGCCTAATAGGATTAAGTCTGGGTCAAGGTTGAGTCACATGACTGATCGATCAAGTTAAGACCTAATTAGGCTTAGTGGTTAGACTTTGGATTGTATGCTAATCTGATTGGTTCTGGCTCAATAATTTGGTGTTTAAGAAAAGTTGGGCAGATACGATCGACTAATTTTTCATTGAGAGCTACTCGACTCGAAATGCATTCTTATCGAGTTAATAGCATATCCCTTCCACCGATCTCACTTACCTAGCCATATTTGTCGACTCAGTCCTAATCTAAGATGGCTAATAATCCGAGCTAACCCATGCCACTAGGTTAGTCATAATGGTTATGGCTATGTCAAGTCAAGTTTAAAGAGACCTAAATCAAATCTTCCTAAGAAAAGATTAAGTTTAAGATCTTCCACCATTGTATATATGCGGACCCTATCCAGGGTTGATTGTTCTCGACTGATCATAGTGGTTTAGTTGCACCAAAAAGATGCAACCATGTCTATTAGGCATTGGATGCTATGGGCTGGAGGATGGATTGCGCTCAATATTCTAGATACGATGAGTGACCCAATTAGGAATCCAATCTGTGCAAATGGTGGGTCTGACTAACTAAGGAGTGGATCAATATTTTCGGCATGGTGAGATTTATGAATTAGAGATCGAGCTTGGGTGCATCATGATTAAAAAATCATTGGACAAGAGTTGTTCACTCATTGGCTAACCCATCACTAATAATTGTTAGGTGAGGTGATGAGTTAGTTGGTGGGACTGCATCACCCTCTAGAAATCAGTAATCATGAAGATTTTCATATCTCTACAGAGGGAGTGTAGGAATCCAAGAAAATAGTGGAAGCTAATGTTTTTAAAAATCAAATTTCTAAACAAATTGATGAAGTCTTAATTACAAAAATCTAACTAGAAACTTTGACTCTCTACAGGATAAAAGAAAATTTCTGCATCCAACCGACTAGCTCGTATCCTGAACACCCATAGACTGATCGGGCCCAATTATAAGGATTTGCTTTGGAACTACAAAATTATTTTAGGTTTCGAGAAGTTGACTCATGTATTGGACCAGGATCCCCTTTCTTACTATCTCGTCCATCTGCTGAACAGAGAACATCTCTTGACAAATGGATGGATTAAGATAACAAGATCAGATACTACATGTTGGACTCGATGTCTGATGAGCTTGAGCGCCAACATGAAGATATGAAGACTGTCCACCAAATGTTGGCTCACCTGTAAGGGTTGTTTGGTGAACAGAGTCACGTAGCCAAATATCAGATCACTAAATGACTGTTTAAGGCTAAATTGTGTGATGGGTAGTTAGTCCAAGATCATTATCTGATGATGATCAAGGACTTGGAAGAGTTTGAGAAGCTCGAAGTGAAATTAGACTAGGATCTACAGAATGGTATAATTCTGCAATCCTTGACTGATGCATATGAGCAGTTCATCATCAACTATCGTATGCATAAACTTCAGAATACTCTGGTCGAGCTTATGAATATGCTGGTTACTGCTGAGCTTTCTATGAAAGATTCTAAAGGGCTAGTACTTGATATAGAACGAACTTCTTCTGAGAGAAAGTCTTTTGAAAAGAAGAAGAAGACTGTGAAAAGATAGAAGGTGGAAGGTGGAAAGAAAAGAAAGGCAGAGCAGAAAAAGTAGGCCACTGACAAAAAAAAGTATTTTCATTATAATATTGACGGCCACTGAAAGCGGAACTGCCCTACATACCTGGCCACCCTAAAGAATAAGAAGGAGATAGGTCCTTCTGGAGGTATGCTCATTATTGAATCTAACCTTATGGTTTCTTCTACATCCAGTTAGGTGCTTGACTTTGGTTCTAGTGCTCATTTGTGCACTTCCATTCAGGATCTTGAGAATAGCAGGAGGCTGAGGGATGGTGAGATGATCCTATGGGTCAAAAATAAAGTAAGGATTGCTGTTGTGGCCATGGGAACCGACCCTCTTCGACTACCATCTAGCTTAGATTTAGTACTTAGGGATTGTTATTATGTGCCTGCTGCAAGTAGAAATTTGATTTCTATTTCATGTTTAGCACAAGAAGGCTATTTAATTAATTTTCTTAAGGACCATTGTAATATTTTCTGAAAAAAATAAAATTGCATGTGGTTTCCTCATTAACTGTCTCTATCAGTTACATATTGATGTATCTATCTTTAATATCGAGCAAAATATGAATGCCATAAAATCAAAATGACCCAGGGATAGTCCAAACGATAGGTATCTATGGCACCTAAGGTTAGATCATATAGCAGAAGATAGGATTAACAAATTGAAGAAAATTGGACTACTGAGTCTATTGACTTCTGAGTCATATCCAATTTATGAATCATGTCTTTATAGCAAAATGACTAAGCTCTCTTTTGTAGGACATGGGAAAAGGGCCATGGATCTACTAGTCCTACTACATACTGATGTGTGCGGCCTATTTGATGTGCCAACTAGAGGTAATTTTGATTACTTCATAACCTTTATCGATGATTTATCTCGGTATGGGTACGTGTATCTTATGAGACACAAGTCTGAAGCCTGTGAAAAGTTCAAGGAATTCAGATAAGAAGTCGAAAAGCAAATTGAAAAATCCATTGAGATTCTTCGATCAGATCAAGGAGGTGAATACTTTAGTCGAGAATTTCTAGACTATCTCAAGCAAAATGGCATAGTCTCTTAATGGACTCCACCTAGAATTTCTCAACTTAACAAGATTTTAGAATGGAGCAATCGGACCCTATTAGATATGGTCCGATCTATGATGAGCTTCACAGGCCTTTCTGATTTTCTTTAGGGACATAGTCTATTAACCGCTATCTATTTACTGAATAAGGTTTCCTCTAAAATCATTCCTACCACACCGTATGAGATATGGTATGGTAAGAAACCAGGTTTGAGTCCTCTCAGAATTTGGGGTTGTCTGGCTCATGTCAAAAGACAACAAACGGACAAGTTAGACTATAGGTCCTTTATAGCTCAATTTATAGAATATCCTAAAGAATCATTAGGATATTACTTCTACATTCCAGAAGACCACAATGTGATTTTGAGTTGGCATGCCATTTTTCTTGAAAAATAGTATATTCAGGATAGCGGCATTGGAAAGCAAATCAAGCTCGAGGAGAAAGTCTCACAAGAGCAATGAGCTAAGGATCCCGTGGAACCAAATCAGGTTGAGCCAATACAATCACTGGACTTCTGTGAAAGGGTTTTTCGTAGATCAAAAAGGATTTTCCATCCTCCTGAGAAGTACTTAGGAACTATTATAGAGGAAGTAGAGAAAATATTCCTTGTAGGTAATGAGGTTCATGGTGATGATCACAAAATCTATGATGAGGCGATATCAGATATCAACTTCGAGAAATGGTTAGAGATAATGAAGTCAGAAATTGACTCGATGCACTCAAACCAAGTCTGGACCTTGGTAGATCTACGAGAAGGTATAGTACCAATTGGGTGTAAATGAATCTACAAGAGAAAGATTAGTGCAGATGGGAATGTAGAGACATTCAAAGCAAGATTAGTGGCAAAAAGGTATAGTCATCATGAAGGCATTGACTATTAGGATACTGATAAACATCATAAATTTATTAATAAAAGTATTAATTAATTTATATTAATTTTTAAGAATTATTAATCAATTTATATATAATTTTTGAAAAATTCTTATTTTTATTAATTAAAAGATTAATTAAAAAATAATAAAAATTAATAAAAATTAAAAAAATAAAATTTTATTATCAATAGAAAGAGCTCATTTTTCTGATCACAACGAAATAAATTTTAAGTAAAACGAAGCTAAAATGAAAAAGATATGAATTTTTAAAAATATAAAATAAATAAAAATTAAATAAAAAAGAAAACGGCTCAGCCGGCTCCGCAAGCCGAGCCACCAAGCCAAGCCAAGCCATCAAAGCCGACTCAGCTGTTGAAGCCATCAGCCGGTCCACGATCTAGGCATGGACCGCCAGCTCAGCAAATTCCGGCGAATCAGAGATTGCCACGTGGCGGACCTAGACCCTTAAAGGGTCTACAGAAATTTATCGCGGCTCATAGGGCAATCTGGTCATTTCACTCGGTGATAGAAGTGCTGATTGGCTGCGGTGTGCGGTGCGGCCGGTCCATCCGGTTCATGGGAATAGTAATTGCGCGATCGGATGGCTGCGGTTGATTGCGGTCATGATCGGACGGCGGTGGTGATTTCGAGGCTTGATTCAAATTCTATTAAGCGATCTAGCACGATCCAATGGCCAGAAAACCAAGTGATGAAGATCCGACGGTCCAGAATGCTGCCGATGGTGATCGAGACTCCCGAAGCACGATTTGTGGCCAGATTTCCTCGATCAAGCGCGATCCAACGGCCAGAATTTAATCCGACCCGATCTGAGTTGATCTGCATCCGATTTTGATAATTTTTGGACCGTTGGATTCCTATTGAATGGCTGGATTTTATCAGATTTACCAGAGTCATATCAAAGCTATTTTAGTTTGAATTTTATTCAAATTTTGATGATTATAAAGTTCATTAGTCCCATATTGCCTTTAGAAAAAATATCCAGCCCTCCTAGCTCTATAAAAAGGACCCTAGGCCTCCAGAAATCAACATCTTCGATCAAAGTGAAGCTTTGGTACAGGGCGAAGCCAGGCTATGGGTTAAAGGCTGCTTCGAAGCAACGGGTGCCGAGAAGAAGAGCCGAGCTTCTACACCATCTTTCTGCCAATGCTGATCCAAGATCAGAGATCAGGCTATTTTATTTTATTTTTTTTTTTTATGTATTTAAATTCTAAAATTTTAATTAATAAAAATTTTATTTTTGCATTTTAATTTTTTACTTTTTATTTTTATTGTAATTTAATTTCTGTATTTTAAATTATTACTTTGCAAGTAGATGCTAAGATCTAACTAATAGATCTTAGTACCAAATTTAAATTTCTGCATCTTTTAATTTTTATTTTCAATTTTCCGACTTCACTTTTGATCCCAAAACTCTTCTCTTTTCTTTTTTTTTTTTAAAATCAAAGATTTCAAATCTAAAAATACTACCTTCCCTGTGGATTCGACCTGACTCACTGCTATTTATGTATTTTTAATTATTTTAAGAAGTCGGATTAAACTGATAAACACGGTGTCTTAACGACAACATCGTTTTCCTATCAAGTTTTTGGCGCCGTTGCCGGGGAAGGCACGGATATTAAATTTTTGATCTCTTTGATTTTTTTATAAATAAAATTTTTATTTTCTTGCTAATTTTTTTTTATTATTTTATAGAAAAAGAAAAAAAAAATAAAAAAAATCAGAAGTTTTGTCTGGTGAGATCAATCCTAACCCTAGTTCTCTTTTCTTTTTATTTTATTTATTTATTTATTTTATTTTTAAATTAATTTAAAAAATATTCATTTAAATCTAATTAAAAAATCTCATGACAAGATTAGAAATCTTAACTGCTTAGAGCATGCATCATATTAGTTTTATTTTTATCTTTATTTTTATTTTTATTTTTTTTGGTGATTGCTGGAGGCAAGGTAAGCCTTTCATAATTTAATTAGTTGCATGCATCTAGTTTAAATTGCATAAAACCCTTTGATTGAATTTTTTTTTTTTCATGCATATTCATATTAAATCAAATTAAGGGCACAACCCAATTAAACAAGATAAGGTGGGGATTTGATCACCCTTCCTTAGCCCACAAACAACCAACCAGCATCCTGCATTGACCTAAGCCTTTAAATTAAAATCAATTAGACATCAACCCTAGGAACTCAAGCTCAATAGGATAAGGAATCCAAAGAGTTGAACCGGGTTAGGATAAGTCAATTTGACTGGTGTCTAGGAAAGTGGTTCAGGGACGATTGGGCCCGAAGGAAGGTGGTTTCTAATTGGTTCCGTTCGCTTACCTGGCCAAGCATAATTGGTGTCTAAGGCAAGCAACGGGGGGACTCCCACCGACCTTACACTTACCTGGCTAGTTGATTGGCTAATCCTACACTTGGAGGGCTTGAAGGTGACCTTGGCAGTTAGGAGCTGTCTAGATCTAGGATAACCCTTAGTCAGGATTGATTGACCAACTTGATTGCTAACCAACATTAGATCTAATTAAACCGAATTCTTCTCTTTCTTCTTAGTTCTAGGACTCCTTAGGACCTCTTCTTTAGAACTCTTTTTTCTTTCTTTTTCCTTTCTCCTCTAAAAAAATAAAATAAAATAAAATAAAAATTAAATTTAACTAACTAAAAAATATTAAAAAAAAATATTTAGACTTAATTAATAAATAAAATAATTAATCTTTAATATAATAAAATAATAATAATAATAAAATAAAAAAAATTCTAAAAATTTTTAAACCATACATTAGGGTTACACTAATACATGCATGGTAGGAAATCACTTTTTCTAATTTAGTTGAACATAATTGAATGGTTGATTCACATTAAACATAATAATCAAATGGCTAATATAAATCTAATAGTCCAAAAATTAGATAAAGTTGACCTTCTTGATCAAAAAATAGATCAACTCCTAACCCTAGGTCAACAATCTTTTAATTATCAGGAGAGTTATTCAATCTTTGCTAGTCCAACCCATCATGTAAGTGAATATCCTATGACTGCACAGTTTTCGTATTTTATCCAAGAACAAGTTCAAGCTGCTCAAGGATACTCCAAATTGATTAATGATCCATTTTCAAATTCATATAATTCAGATTGGAGTAGCTTTAATTTTTCTTGGACATCCCAACAGACTCAGGCTCAGACCCAAATTTCACTTGAGCAAAATTATCAAAATTATGCCTATAATAATGGTCAGTCTAGTCAGTTTAACAAGCCATCATATTATAATCAGCCTTCATACCCACCTCCTCAACAGACTAATCTAGCTGATGATAGATTTAACCAACTTCAATAATTAATTCTAACTCAACAGCAATTTATCGCCAGACTAGAAGTTCAAATAGGATAATTAGTTGAGTCTAACATGAGGAGAGAACTAAATCAACTACCGAACCTATCAATTTCAAACAACCCACCTAATGACCACCAACCACCTGGATTAAATTATCAATCTAATGTTTCATCTAAGAATCTCCAATTTAAGAATGCCAAAGTAATTCCTGAACTTAAAAGCTATAGGATTCTTATGGACCCATACCAAGATCAGGTGAGAGAGGCTAGTACTGATGCTAGCCAAAATAAAAATTTAGAGAAACTGGTTAGTACTAAGACTAACCACATAGAAGAACCCAAGCCAAGAATTAGTACTGAGATAGAAAAAAGGAAAAAGAGAATAGATGATTTACCCGAGACTTATAAACCTAATGTCCTATTTCCTTCAACCCTAGAAGCTGGTTCTTCTTATAAAAATCAAAAGGCATGTAATGAAATGTCAATGGAGTTGTTTAAGCAGGATCACATTAATTTACCTCCAGAATTAAAATCGCCTTTAGTCACCATTCCAGCACCCATTGAATCAAACTTAACTCCTAAAACTCCATTTATGAGCATTTTAGAAAAACAAATAGGAGAAATTCTTAATAAACATGGGTCTGAGAATGGAATCACAAATTATATTCCTAAAATTAATAAATATTATATCAATAATAGGATTAAACATCAACTTTCTGAGATTGGCAATCCAAAATCATTGGAATTTGTCAATCCAATATTCGACATAGGATAGTGAGCTACATTGTGTCTGGCTGAAGACGGTAAACTTAGCGCTTGTTGGGAGGCAACCCAATATTTAGTTTTTATCTAATTTATCTTATTTTCTTTTTAGGATAATTTGAATAAGTTGGAGGGAGAGCTCAAATTTGTAAAGGCATGTGCTGGACCAAAAAAAAAAAATAATAATAATAATAAATAAAAATAAAAATACTGAGTTAGGGTGTATTCTTTCATATTCTTTATTACACCCTTTATTTTTTCTCTCCATTGAGGACAATGTCGATTAAGTTGGGGGGAGAGAAAAATAAAAATAAAAAAATTTAAAATTTTAAGTCCTCGAAAAAGTTAGTATTTAGTATTTAGATACTTGATTACGCTTAAGAATCGAATTAAACTAAGCATTTTAAAAAGAAAATTGATGCACAGATTAGAGAATCTATGAGATATTGAGGAATCAAGTATTAAGAAAATTCAATAAAGATTTAAGTCCAGAACATAAAAATTTTTTTGGAGCATTTCTAATTATTTCTACTAGCATCAAAGAAAAGTCTACTTTTTATAGGCTTGTGTAGGGTAACTATACGTTTCTTCATATAAAAATTTATTTTAATAAAATAGTTTCCAAGTACTTCTCACTGAGTAACCGGGCCTCTTTGCCTAAGCAAGCATTGAGTTTCGCATCAAAAGGTGGGAAGGGCAAAGAAGCTCGTTGTAAAGCTAGTCTTAACTCGTAGCCTATTTGATTCGAGCTAGTAAGCCCGAGGGGTATTCTATACCTAGTGCCCTAAAGCCAACTGGTTTGGGAGTCATTGGCCCAAGACTCGCTACATGGATCAAATAGAAAGCTTAAGGAGTTAAGATACTCAATAGTGGTACAACGTTAAAAAAAAAAAAAAAAAAAAAAAAAAAAAAAAACATTGGTTTTCCACCAAGTAACCGAGTCCCGTTGCCTAAGTAAGCAATGATATTCGCATCAAAAAGTGGGCAATGTGAAAACAAAAATTAATAAATGAAGGATGGAAGTAGCAATACACCTGCCTATATGAAAGTTTAGATAAATCAGAGATAAAAGTAGAATAATTTAGAAAAAATTCTGAAAAATTTAATGTTCTTTACTTAATTTTTCTATTGATAAGTATTAATACCCCAATGATATATCTCATTTAAGCTCTACTGAATATCAATGGCCATTTTGAAAATTGCTTAGATAAAATTTGAAACTCTAAAGTTAAAAGGTATTTAAAACTAAATTCTTTCTTTACTCGAGGACGAGCAAAGCTTAAGTTGGGGGGTGTGATAAACATCATAAATTTTTTAATAAAAGTATTAATTTATTAATTAATTTATATTAATTTTTAAGAATTATTAATCAATTTATATATAATTTTTGAAAATTCATATTTTTATTAATTAAAAAATTAATTAAAAATTAATAAAAATTAATAAAAATTAAAAAAATAAAATTTTATTATCAATAGAAAGAGCTCATTTTTTTTATCACAACAAAATAAATTTCAAGTAAAACAGAGCTAAAATGAAAAAGATATGAATTTTTAAAAATATAAAATAAATAAAAATTAAATAAAAAAGAAAATGGCTCAGCCGGCTCCGCAAGCCGAGCCACCAAGCCAAGCCGAGCCATCAAAGCCAACTCAGCTATTGAAGCCATCAGCTGGTCCACGATCTAGGCGTGGACCGCCAGCTCAGCAAATTCCGGCGAATCAGAGATTACCACGTGGCGGACCTAGACCCTTAAAGGGTCAACAGAAATTTATCGCGGCTCACAGGGCAATCTAGTCATTTCACTCGACGATAGAAGCGCTGATTGGCTGCGGTGTGCGGTGCGGTCGGTCCATCCGATTCATAGGAATAGTAATTGCGCGATCGGACGGCTGCGGTTGATTGCGGTCATGATCAGACGGCGGTGGTGATTTCGAGGCTTGATTCAAATTCTATTAAGCGATCTAGCACGATCCAATGGCCAGAAAACCAAGTGATGAAGATCCGACGGTTCAGAATGCTGCCGACGGTGATCGAGACTCCCGAAGCACGATTTGTGGCCAGATTTCCTCGATCAAGCGCGATCCAACGGCCAGAATTTAATCCGACCCGATCTGAGCTGATCTGCATCCGATTTTGATAATTTTTGGACCGTTGGATTTCTATTGAATGGCTGGATTTTATCAGATTTACCAGAGTCATATCAGAGCTATTTTATTTTGAATTTTATTCAAATTTTGATGATTATAAAGTTCATTAGTCCCATATTGCCTTTAGAAAAAATATCCAGCCCTCCTAGCTCTATAAAAAGGACCCTAGGCCTCCAAAAATCAACATCTACGATCAAGGTGAAGCTTTGGTACAGGGCGAAGCCAGGCTATGGGTTAAAGGCTGCTTCGAAGCAACAGGTACTGAGAAGAAGAGCCGAGCTTCTACACCATCTTTCTGCCAATGCTGATCCAAGATCAGAGATCAACTATTTTATTTTATTTTTCTTTCTTTTTTTTATATATTTAAATTTTGAAATTTTAGTTAATAAAAATTTTATTTTTGCATTTTAATTTCTTACTTTTTATTTTTGTTGTAATTTAATTTCTGCACTTTAAATTATTACTTTGCAAGTACATGCTAAGATCTAACTAATAGATCTTAGTACCAAATTTAAATTTCTGCATCTTTTAATTTTTATTTTCAATTTTTCGACTTCACTTTTGATCCCAAAACTCTTCTCTTTTCTTTTTTTTTAAAATCAAAGATTTCAAATCTAAAAATACTACCTTTCCTATGGATTCGATCGGACTCACCGCTATTTACGTATTTTTAATTATTTTAAGAAGTCGGATTAAACTGATAAACACGGTGTCTTAACGACAACATCGTTTCCCTATCAGATACCTTTTCACCAGTAGCTATGCTAAAATCCATCCACACATTGCTTACTGTTGCAGCTTATTTCGATTATGATATATGGCAAATGGACATAAAAATAGCATTCTTAAATGGATACCTTGAGGAAGATATCTATATGGAACAGCCGCTAGGTTTCACATCCAGTGATACTAATCATAAAGTATACAAGCTGCAAAGGTCTATATATGGACTCAAGTAAACATCTCGAAGCTGGAATACTCATTTTAATGATGTGATCAAATTATTTGGTTTCATCAAAAATGAGAAGGAACCATGTATTTTTTAAAAAAGATCAGTGGGAGTGCTATTGTCTTCCTCATACTGTACGTGGATAATATCCTCCTTATTAGAATGATATTTCAATGTTGACCATAGTTAAAATGTGGTTATCTAAAGAATTCTCCATAAAAGACCTAGGAGAAGCATCCTTCATTTTAGGAATCAAGATCTATAGAGATAGATCGAATAGAATGTTAGGTCTTTCATAGAAGATGTACATAGAAGAAGTGCTAAAGAGATTTATCATGAAAAACTCTAAAAGGGGATTGGTATCCTTCAGACATTGCATTCATCTCTCCAAGAAAATGTGTCCCAACACACCAGAGGAGATTGAACGTATGAGCAAGATCCCTTATGCTTCAGCAATAGGGAGCCTCATGTATGCCATGTTATGCACACAATCTGATATAGCCCATGCTGTGAGTGTTACGAGCATACATCAGTCAAATACAGGTGAAGAACACTGGAATTCTGTAAAATGTATCCTTAAGTGCTTAAGAAGAACTAAGGATATATTGTTGATTTTTGGTAATGGAGAACTCCAAGTCTTGGGGTATACAGGCTCAGATTTTATATCCGATATAGATAATTGAAAGTCGACATCTGGGAGTCTATTTATGTGTAATGGTGGTGCTGTCCATTGGAAGAGTTTCAAGCAGATAGTGATAGCAGATTTTACAATGAAAGTAGAATACATCGCTGCATCAGAAGCTATGAAGGAGACATTCTGGTACAAAAAATTCATCACAAAGATCGGAGTGATGCCATCGGATGCCATTCCTCTATACTACGATAAAATGGCACCATAGTCCTTGCTAAGGAGTCAAGGTCTCATTAGAAATTCAAACACATCGAGCGGCGATACCACATCATCTGCGATTACCTCGAGAAATGTTACATCGAGGTCAAGGGAGTCGACTCTGCATACAATGCGATAGACCTACTTACAAAGCCATTGCGCTAGCAGAAGATCGAAGCCCACCTTGAGAAGATGAAACTTAGATTTATAGCTGATTGGCTTTAGGTCAAGTAGGAGTTTGTTAGATATATATGCCCTAGAAGTCAGATTGGCTGACACTTATAATACACTTTTAAGGGTGAAATTATAATTTTGACTATAAATAATAAAATAGATTATTTTCTATCATAGTGTGTATTTCAAAGTGTCTGTGATACATCCCTAGAGTTAATGGTAAAGACAGTTCATATTTTCAAGAGTTGAAAATTTAAGACATGAATTTTCATTATTAACTCATAAAATGCTCTTGATCGTAGGATTGTCATGAGGATGGTGATTGATCTGAAAGGTTGGTGTACGATTGCTTCTTTAAGAAAGATGAGTCTTGAGTCTATGGTGTAAAGACACCAGAGCGAGAGAATAGGTACTCGTTAGAGAACGAGGGCACTGAGCATGACCATCTCAAGCAGTCATCAAGAAGTCTACCTTTTCGTCGATGACTAGCTCGAAGCTATAGTAGTGTGTCTAGTTCTTTGACCTGAGGTGCATCGATAGTTCACCTTAAGGGTGTTATAGTTTGACTACACCATAACTCGATCTCCTAGCCATTTAGAATCCTGAGGTGTATGTTGGCTATATTATGTTCAGTGTTGGAATTGGATTGCACCAATAGGGGATCTATCTATCTCGATAGATGAGGAGCAATCCTATGATAATCATGAGAATCAAGTCCATAAGCCCATGGCCATGGCAGAGTGAAATAATATAAAGAGTTTCTATTAGGGTTTTCACATTAGACTTGAATCGAATGATTAATTCATATGACGGATATTAGGGTTTAACGAGATCACCTTAACACTAATCCAATCGGAGCTTAAGATAGAGGAACTTAATCACATAAGTAACTACACCGAAAGGTTCATTTTTAATTTTAATGGGTTGCCACCATATGCTGCTAGGTATCACTGGTGGATTTTGGGAACAATTAGAATGATTTTGATGATTGATCATACCAGTTGTTTGAATCAAAAAAGTTCTAATCCATCGAAAAGTGTTTCAATGATGTCGATGATAGAGATCATGACATATCCCATTACCATACGAAATTGAACCTAACTGGGTCACACAAATAAGGGTTTGGATCTGGATATCATCAATTGGACTAACCCAGTTCAATTGATTTGAATATGATTCAATTAGGTTCAAAAAAATTATGCTAGCACATGATTGAGCCTAATGTTCTTCTTTAACAATCATTAAAGCTTGTCTCAATTGAGCCAAATATTTGGGCTCACTTAGAAACTTTTACTTGGTTTGACTGAAGCATGTCTAAGTCAGAATAGGGTTGTCTTAATTTATGAGATAAATTTGAGACAACACCTACCATATTTCGTCACCTGCTAAATCTTGTCTTTGGACTTTGGTCAAATGTTGACCTTTGATACTTAGACATCTGCCCATGTGTCATGCACCCATAGGAGAGAACTTTGACCCTTATCCCCATGGTAAAAGGTAAAGAGACAAAGGGTGCATGCTTAGGGAGGTGTGCGCCCCATGTGGATAAGGATTGGAGTCCCATATAGATGGGACTCCAGTTGCTTCAGGGAATCAAACTTGATGGTGCCAAAGAGTCTTGTTCGACCCAGTCTTGGCACCATCTAAGGAGGGTTTTAAGAGACTCTAATCTAATTAGATCAGATGATGTCATCCCACTAATATGATTTAGATCTAATTGCATAAAGGGCCATGATTGGTCGGGATGATGTGGTACTGCATGGCACAATAGGGTCTATAGAAACCCTATCTATGCCTAGATTGAGAGAACTTCTACCTTAGCCCATGCCAGATAGCCCCTCTCCCTCCTTCTCTTTGCCACCCTTTGGTTTTCTCTCTCCTCTCCATGCCTAAGAGGATTCGGGCATGAGTTAGGTGCGATCCAAGCAAGTGAAAGATGATAGAAAAGGAAGAAGGCAGCACTGCTGCAAGAGACAATGACTGATCTTCAAAAGCTATTTTGAAGACCTTCAAGATTAGATCTAGATCTAATTTTTGGAGGATAGATTGAGTAGGAGAAAATCTCCAGATTCTATCCGAGTGGATATCGATAGAGGCCAGGTGCTTGGATGGTTACATCCAGAACCTCAGGCAAACATCGAGATCATCATAGGATAATAGGATTACACATAACAAAGATATAATTAAATTAGATTTAATTTTATTTTATTTTTCTTTTATTAGATCAATAAGATCAGATCTGAAGAGTCTTAGATTTGATTAGGATCTTAGAAATTTTTTTTTGAAATATCCCTCTTGATCCAATCAGATCTGAACGAATCTGACTTGGGAAAATAGGGTTTTTTCCTTCAAATGCACCTCAGGTCAAAGAACCAGACACACCACTATAGCATCGAGTTAGTCATCGATGAGAAGGTAGACTTTCTTATGACTACTCGAGGTGGTCATGCTCAGTGCCCTCATTCTCTAATGAGTATCTATACTCTCGTTCTGGTGTCTCCACACCATAGACTCAAGACACGTCAATCCTAAGAAAGTGATCGTACACCAACCTTCCGGATCGATCACCATCCTCGTGATAATCCTATGGTTTGGAGTGATTTATGAGTTAATTATGAAAATTCATGTCTTAAATTTTCAACTCTTGAAAATATAAATTATCATTATCATTAACTTAAACGATGTATCACAAACACTTTTAAATACACACTATGATAGAAAATAACCCATTTATTAATTTATGATCAAAATTAAAAAAATATCCTTAGAAGTGTATTATAAGTGACAGCCAATCTAGCTTCTAGGATACACATCTAACAAACTTTCACTTGAGCTAAAGCCAATTGGATACAAATCTAAGTCCCATCTTCTCAAGGTGGGCTTCGATCTTCTGCTGACTCAATAGCTTTGTCAGTGGGTCAGCCGTATTATCTGCAGTATCGACTATCTTGACCTTAACTTATCCCTTCTCGAGGTAATAGCGGATGAGATGATATAGCCGCTCGATATGCTTAGATTTTTGGTGAGACCTTAGCTCCTTAGCTAGGGCTATGGTGCCATTATTATCGCAGTACAGAGGGATGACATCTGATGGCATCACTCCAAGCTCTATGGCGAACTTCTTATACTAGAATGCCTTCTTTGCCACTTTCGACATAGCGATGTACTCTTCTTCCATGGTGGAATCTACTATCATAGT
Source organism: Cocos nucifera (assembly GCA_006176705.1). Classification (NCBI taxonomy): domain Eukaryota; kingdom Viridiplantae; phylum Streptophyta; class Magnoliopsida; order Arecales; family Arecaceae; genus Cocos; species Cocos nucifera. The sequence continues at coordinate 69,549 of QRFJ01001688.1, forward strand.
CTGCATGGAACTCTTCCAACTGATAGCACCACCATTGCATACAAACAAACTTCTAGATGTCGACTTTCGATCAACTATATCAGACATAAAATCTGAGTCTATATACCCATGGATCTGGAGTTCTCCATTATTAAATATTAGAAACATATCCTTAGTCCTTCTCAAGTACTTAAGGATACATTTCACAGAAGTCCAATGCTTTTCATCTGGATTTGATTGATACCTGCTCGTGACACTCACAGCATAGACAATATCAGGTCGTGTGCATAGCATGACATACATGAGGCTTCCTATTGCGAAAGCATAAGGGATCTTGCTCATGCATTCAATCTCCTCAGGTGTGTTGTGACACATCTTCTTGGAGAGATGAATGCCATGTCTGAAGGGCATTAATCCCCTCTTGGAGTTTTTCATGCTAAACCTCTTTAGCACCTCATCTATGTACATTTTCTATGAAAGACTTAACATCCTATTTGGTCTATCTCTATAGACCTTAATTCCTAGAATAAAGGATACCTCTCCTAGATCTTTCATGGATAATTCTTTAGACAACCACATTTTGACTATAATCAACATGAAAATATCATTCCCAATTAGGAGGATGTCATCCACATACAGTACAAGAAAGACAACAATAATCCCACTGACCTTTTCTAAAAATATAGGGCTCCTCCTCATTCTTGATGAATTCAAATGATTAGATCACATCATTGAAATGAACATTCTAGCTCTGAGATGCTTGCTTAAGTCCATATATGAACCATTGTAACTTGCAGACCTTGTGATCAGTATCACTGGATATGAAATCCAATGGCTGTTCCATATAGATATCTTTCTTAAGATATCCATTTAAGAATGTCATTTTCACATCCATCTACCATATTTCATAATCAAAATAGACTGCAATAGCAAGCAATATACGAATGGATTTGAGCATGGCTACTGACGAAAAAATATCCTGATAGTCAATGCCTTCACACTGACTATACCCTTTTGCTATGAGCCTTGCTTTGAATGTCTCTACATTTCAATCGGCACCTATCTTTCTCTTAAAGATCTATTTACGTCCAATAGGTACTATACCTTTAGGTAGATCTACCAAGGTCCAAACTTGATTTGAGCGCATTGAGTCAATCTTTACTTCATTGCCTCAAACCATTTCTCGGAGTCGATATTTAATATCGCCTCATCATAGGTTTTGGGATCATCACTATGAACCCCTTTTCCTATGAGGAACATTTTCTCTACGTCCTTTGAAATAGTACCTAAGTACCCTTCAGGGGGATAGAAAATCCTTTCTGATCTACGAGGTGGATGAGGTAGTGATTGGACTAGCTCAATCTGATTGGGTTCCATAGGTTCCTTGGCTCGTTGCTCTTAGAAGACTTTCTCCTCGAGCCTAATCTATCTTTTGATACCATCACCTTGAATAAACTATTTTTAAAGAAAGATGGCATGTCGACTCACCATCACATTATGATCTTCTGAAAGATAGAAAAAATATCCTAATGACTCTTTAGGATATCCAATAAATTGAGCTCTAAAGGACCTAGACTCTAATTTGTCCACCTGTTGTCTCATGACATGGGCCCAAATTCTATGATAACTCAAATTTGGTTTCTTACCATGCCATATCTCATACGGTGTGGTAGGAATAGTTCTAGATGTAACCCTATTCAATAGATATGTAACGGTTAATAGACTATGTCCCTAAAGAAACTCAGCAAGGTTCATGAAGCTCATCATGGATCAAACCATATCTAATATGGCTCGATTTTCTCATTCTGAAACTCCGTTGAGTTGAGGCATTTCAGGTAGAGTCCATTAAGAGACTATGCCATTATCCTTAAGATAGTTTAGGAATTTTCAACTAAGGTATTCATCTCCTCGATCTAATCGAAGAATCTTAATGGGTTTTCCTATTTATTTTTCTACTTCGAGTTTGAATTTTTTAAACCTTTCAAAAGCTTCAGACTTGTGTCGCATCAAACACATACCTGTACTGAGATAAATCATCGATAAAGGTGATGTGGTAGATGTAATTACCTATGCTGGCACATCAAATGGACCGCATACGTCAGTATGTACTAGGACAATTTGGTCTGTGGCCCTTTCCCCATGTTCCACAAAAGAAAGCTTGGTCATTTTGCTATGAAGTTATGATTCATAAATTGGATATGACTCGAATGTCAACGGACTTAATAGTCCAGATTTCTCCAATTTGTTAATCCTATCTTCAACTATATGACCTAGCCTAAGGTGCCAAAGATATCTATCATTTAGACTATCCCTAGGTCACTTTGATCCTATGGCATTCATGTTTTGTTCGATATTAAAAATAAAAACATCAATATGTAACTGATAGAGACCATTTATAAGGAAACCACTTGCAATTTTATTTTTTTCATAAAGAATATTACAATGGTCCGTAAGAAAACTAATTACATAGCCTTCCTATGCTAAACATGGAATAAAAATCAAATTTTTGCTTACTGTAGGTACATAAAAATAGTTCCTAAGTACTAAGTTTAATCCTGATGGTAATCATAGAGGGTAGATTTTCATGGCCATAGCAGCAACTTTTGCTCCATTCTCGATGTATAGGATCATTTCACCATCCCTCAGCCTCCTACCATCCTCAAGACCCTGCATAGAAGTGCATAAATGAGCACTAGAACCAGAGTCAAGCACCCAACTGGATGCAGAAGAAATCATAAGATTAGATTCTATAACGAGCATACCTCCAGAAGGACCTGCCTCCTTCTTGTTCTTCAGGCTGGCCAGGTAAAGAGGATAGTTTCGCTTCAATGGCCATCAATATTGTAATGAAAATATTTTTCTTTATCAACGGCCTTCTTCTTTGGCTCTGTCTTCTTTTTCTTTCCATCATTCATCTTCTGCTTCTTCACGGACTTCTTATTCTTCCCAAAAGACTTTCTTTTGGAAGAAGTTCGCTCCACAATAAGTACTGAGCCTTTAGAATTTTTCATTGAAAGCTCAGTAGTAACCAACATATTCATGAGCTTAGCTAAGATATTCTGAAGTTTATGCATATGGTAGTTCATGATAAACTACTCATACGCATCAGTCAAGGACTGTAGAATTATCTCAGTCTACAAATCCTGATCTAACTTGACACCGAACTTTTCAAGCTCTTCTAAGTCCTTGATCATCATCAAACAATGATCTTGGACTGATTGCCCATCATCCATTTAGGCCTTAAAAAATCTTTTAGTGACTTGATATTTGGCTGCATGACTCTGTTCGCCAAATAACTCTTATAGGTGAGCCAACATTTGGTGGCTAGTCTTAATATCTTCATGTTGGTGCCGGAGCTCATTAGACATCAAGCCCAATATGTACTATCTAATTTTGTTATCTTCATCCATCCACTTCTCAAGAGATGCTCTCTGATCAATGGATGGACGAGCTGGTAAGGTAAGAGGATCTTGTTCCAATACATGAGTCAACTTTTTAGAACCTAAAATAATTTTGAAGTTTAAGAGCCAATCCTTATAGTTGGATCTGGTCAGTCTATGGGTGTTTAGGATACGGGCTAGTGGGTTGGACGTAGACATTTCTCTATAGAGAGATAAAGTTTCTAGTTAGATTTTATAATTAGACTTAAATAATTTATTTAAAAATTTTATTTTTAAATAAATTAGGCTCTCACTATTTACTCAGATCTCTATATTTCTTTGGCAGAGATGCGAAAATCTCTATGATTATAGATTTCTAGTGGATGGTGCGGTTCCACCAATTGACTCACCACCTCACCTAACAGTTATTGATGATGGATCAACTGATTAGTGGACAAATCTTATCTAATGATTCTTTAATCATGGTGCACCCTAACTTAGTCTCTAATTCATGAATCTCACAGTGTCCAGAATATTGATCCACTCCTTAGTTAAGTCAGACCCATCATTTGCACTAATTGAATTTTTGATTGGGTCCCTCACCATATCTAAAATATTGAGCACAATCCATCCTCCAACCTATAGCATCTAATGCCTAATAGACATGATTGCATCTTTTCGATGCAACTGAACCACTGTATCCAGTCGAGAACAATCAACCCCAAGAAGGGCCCGCACATCTATAATGTTGGAAGATCTTAGACTTATTATTTTTTCAAAAATTTGATTAGGGCTCAAGATAGAGGAACTTAATCACATAGGTTACTGCACTGAGAGGTTCACTTTTAGTTCTGATGGATTGCCAGCATATGCTGCTAGGTGTCACTGATAGATTTTGGGAGCAATTAGAATGATTTGGATGATCGATCATACTAGTTGTCTAAATCAAAAAAGTTCTGATCCATCGAAAGGTGTTTCGATGATGTCGATGTTAGAGATTGCGACATATCCTATTACCATACGAAATTGAACCTAACTGGATCACACAAATAAAGATTTAGATTTGCATATCATCAATTGGACTAACTCAATTTAATTAATTTGAATAAGATTCAATTAGATTCAAGAAAATCGTGCAAGCACACGATTGAGCCTAATGTTTTCCTTTAATAATCATTAAAGCTTGTCTCACCTAAGCCAAATGTGTTTGGGCTCACTCAGTAATATTTATTTGATCTAACTGAAGCTTGTCCAAGTTATAAAAGGGTTGTCTTAATTTATGAGATAAATTTGAGATAATATCTACCATTTTTTATCACCTGCTAAATCTTGTTCTCGGACATTGGTCAAATGTTGACCTTGAATACATAGACATCTGCCCATGTGTCATGCACTCATAGGAGAGAACCTGAGGCCTTGTCCCCCTACTAAAAAGCAGATAGGAAGAGGGTGCACGCCTAGGGAGGCATGCACCCCATGAGGATAAAAACTGGAGTCCTATACAGATGGGACTCTAGGTTGCTTCAGGAGATCAAACTATGTGGCGCCAAGAAGTCTTGTTTGACAAAGTCTTAGCACCACTTAAGTAGCATTTTAAGGGTCTCTCATCTGATTGGATTAGATGATGTCATCCCACCAATCAGATTTGGATCTAATTACACAAAGGGCCGTGATTGGTCGGGATGATGTGGCACTGCATGGCATAGCAGGATCTATATAAATCTTATCTGCGCCTAGATTATAAAGCTTCTAACTTTAGCCCATGCCATAAAGCTTATCTCCCTCCTCCATGCCACCCTATAGTCTTCTCTCTCCTCTCCATGCCCAAGAAGTTTTGGGCATGAGTTAGGTGCGATCCAAGCAAGCGAAAGGCGACAGAAAAGGAAGAAGGCAGCACTGCTGTAAGAGACAATAATTATTCTTCAAAAGAATTTTTGAAGACCTTCAAGCTCATATCCAAATCTAATTTTTGGAGGATTGATAAAAAAGAAGAAAATCTTCAGATCCTGCCTAAGTGGATACCGATAGAGGCTAGGTGCTTGCATGGCTACATCCATAATCTCAGGCAAACATCGAGATCATCACAGGATAATAGGATCACCCATAACAAAGATATAATTAAATTAGATTTAATTTTAATTTAATTTTATTTTATTAGATTAAGAAGATTAAATCTAAAGAGCCTCATATTTGATTAGGATCTTAGAAAATTTTTTTTGAAATATCCTTCTTGATCCAATCAGATCTGAACAAACCTGATTTGGAAAACTAGGTTTTTCCCTTCAACTGGTATCAAAGCTAGATTCCATAATACGTTAGATCTAATTTTAATTTATTTTTGATATAATAACTAGATGATTTTAGATGTCACATTATGATTAGATCTAAAATTAAAAAATTAAAATTAAATAATCTAGATCTAAGATGTATGAGATGCATGACTAGACTAGGAATAAAGTTGTTCTATGTGTAGTCTAGCATAATCATAATTTTAATTTAATTAATTATAATTTTTAGATCTATTTATTTACTATTTTTTGATATTATAAATATTATAATTATATCTAAAAAATAAAAAATAAATTTATTTAATTTGTTCATATGAGATATGATAGATGCATGTTTAGACTAGTTGTAGAATAGTTCTACAAAATTATCTAGAATAAATTTTAATTTGATATGATCAAATTTAAATCTTATTTTTTAGATATTTATGAGATAATTTAGATCTAAAAATATGCATGATATGATACATGAGATGTATGCAAAATATATTTTTAGTTAGATCAATTTTTATATATGTGATATATGATGTAGATCTAACTAGTTTTGTAGATTTATCATGTTTCTGATTAAGGCATTCCCCTTGGCCATCCAATCATAAGAATGAAAGTAGGGTTTAAACATCTCCTTCCATTCGATGGGGTGTTCTTATGGTGTGTAGGGGTGCTGTACGTTCATCCTTAATCAAAAATTAAAAATTTATTTTCTGTAAAACCTTAGATCCTAAAATCCTAGGATTTTATATACATATTTTATTTATGAATCCTAAATCTAATTATGAATTAAGATTATAAAATATATTAGATCTAAAATTGAGAATTTTTAGATCTAAGATATATTCATAAAATTGGGTTCGGGCTTGGGTAGCTCAATTAGGTCTAGCGGTTGATCAAACCGAAATCAAGAGTTGGTTAGATGGGATCAAGAGTGCTTAAATTGACCAGCCTAATAGGATTAAGTCTGGGTCAAGATCGAGTCACATGAGTGATCGATCAAGCTTAAGACCTAATTAGGCTCAGTGGTTAGAGTCTGGATTGTAGGCTAATCCGATTGGTTCTGGCTCAATAATTTGGTGTCTAAGGTAAGTTTGGCAGATACGATCGACTGATTTTTAATTAGGAGCTACTCGACTCGAAATGCATTCTTGTCGAGTTAATGGCATATATCCCTTCCATCCGATCTCACTTACCTGGCCATATTTGTTGAGCTCAGTTCCTGATCTAAGGTGGCTAATAATCCGAGCTAACCCATGCCACTAGGTTAGTCATAATGGTTATGGCTATGTCAAGTCAAGTTTAAAGAGACCTAAATCAAATCTTCCTAAGAAAAGATTAAGTCTAAGGTCTTCCACCATTGTAGATGTGCGGGCCCTTCCCATGGTTGATTGTTCTCGGCTGGTCATAGTGGTTCAGTTGCACCGAAAAGATGCAACCATGTCTATTAGGCATTGGATGCTACAGGCTGGAGGATGGATTGAGGCTCAATATTTTGGATATAGGTGAGAGACCCAATTAGAAATCTAATCTATGCAAATGGTGGGTCTGACTTAACTAAGGAATGGATCAATATTTTGGGCATGATGAGATTCATGAATTAGAGACCAAGTCTGGGAGCACCATGATTAAAGAATCATTAGACAAGAGTTGTTCACTCATTGATTAACCCATCATAAATAACTATTAGGTATGATGATGAGTCAGTTGGTGGGACTGCACCATCCACTAAAAATCAGTAATTGTGGAGATTTTCACATTCCTACAGAGGGAGTGTAGGGATCCAAGAAAATAGTAGAAGCTAATTTGCTTAAAAATCAAACCCCTAAATAAATTAGTCAAGTCTTAATTATAAAATCTAATTAAGAACATTGACTCTCTATAAGAATAAGAAAAATGTCTGCATCCAACCCACTAGCCCATATCCTAAACACCCATAGACTGACCAGACCCAATTATAAGGATTGGCTTCAGAACTTTAAAATCATTTTGAGTTCTAAGAAGTTGACTCATGTATTGGATCAGGATCCTTCCATCTTACCAGCTCGTCCATCCGCTGAATAAAGAGCATCTCTTTACAAGTGGATGGACGAAGATAATAAGGCTAGATACTACATATTGGGCTCAATGTTTGATGAGCTTCAGCACCAACATGAAGATATCAAGACTGCCCACTAAATGTTGGCTCACCTATAAGAGTTTTTTGGTGAATAGAGTCGTACAGCCAAATATCATATCACTAAATGACTGTCTAAGGCTAAAATGCGTGATGGATAGTCAGTCCAAGATCATTATCTGATAACGATCAAGGACTTGAAAGAGCTTGAGAAGCTCAAAGTGAAGTTAGATCAGGATCTGCAGAATGATATAATTCTGCAATTCTTAACTGATGCATATGGATAGTTCATCATGAACTATCATATGCATAACTTCAGAATACTCTAGCCGAGCTAATGAATATGCTGGTTACTGCTGAGCTTTCTATGAAAATTTCTAAAAGCTCAATACTTGCTATGGAATGGACTTCTTTCAAGAGAATGTCTTTTGGAAAGAAGAAGTCTGTGAAAAGACAGAAGATGGAAGGAGGAGAAAAAAGAAAGACAGAGCTAAAGAAGAAGGCTATTAATAAAGAAAAGTATTTCCAATATAATACTAACGGCCATTGGAGGTGAACCTGCCCTACATATCTGACCATCCTGAAGAATAAGAAGAAGACAGGTCCTTCTGGAGGTATGCTCGTTATTGAATCTAACCTTACGATTTCTTCTGCATCTAGTTGGATGCTTGACTCTGGTTCTAGTGCTCATTTGTGCACTTTCATGCAAGGTCTTGAGGATAGCAGGAGGCTGAGGGATGGTGAGATGATCCTACGCGTCGAAAATAGAGCAAGGGTTGCTGCTATGCTCGTGGGAACCTACACTCTTCAACTACCATCTGGCATAGATTTAGTACTTAAAGATTGTTATTATGTGCCTGCTATGAGTAGAAATTTGATTTTTGTTTCATGTTTACCATAAGAAAGCTATGTAATTAGTTTTCTTAAGGACCATTATAATATTCTTTATGAAAGAAATAAAATTTTAAATGATTTCTCTATTAACGACTTTTACCAGTTACATATTGATGTATCATTCTTTAATATAGAGCAAAATGTGAATGCCGTAAGATCAAAACCAAGGATAGTCCAAACGATAGGTATCTATGGCACCTAAGGCTAGGTCATATAGTAGCAGAAGATAGGATTAACAAATTGGAGAAAATTGGGCTATTGAGTCCATTGACTTTTGAGTCATATCCAATTTTGTGAATCATGTCTTCATGGCAAAATGACTAAGCTCCCTTTTGTAGGACATGGGGAAAGGGCCACGGATCTACTTGCCCTAGTACATACTGATGTGTGCGGCCCATTTGATGTGCCGGCTAGAGGCAACTTTGTCTACTTCATAACCTTTACCGATGATTTATCTCGGTATGGGTATGTGTATCTTATGAGACACAAGTCTGAAGCCTTTTGAAAAGTTCAAAGAATTCAGACATGAAGTAGAAAAAGCAAACTGAAAATTCCATTAAGGTTCTTCGATCAGATCGAGGAGGTGAATACCTTAGTCGAAAATTCCTGGACTATCTCAAGCAAAATGGCATAGTCTCTCAATGGACTCCACCAGGAACACCTCAACTCAATGGGGTTTCAGAATGGAGAAATCGGACCCTATTAGGATATGGTTCCGATCCATGATGAGCTTCACAGACCTTCCCTGATTTTCTTTGGGGACATAGTCTGTTAACTTCAATATATTTACTGAATAGGGTTCCCTCTAAAACCGTTCCTACCACACCGTATGAGATATGGCATGGTAAGAAACCAAGTCTGAGTCATCTCAGAATTTGGGGTTGTCCGGCTCATGTCAAAAGACAACAAGCGGACAAGTTAGACTTTAGGTCCTTTAGAGCTCGATTCATAGGATATCCTAAAGAGTCATTAGGATATTATTTCTACATTCCAGAAGACCATAATGTGATTGTGAGTCGACATGCCATCTTTCTTGAAAAATAGTTTATTCAAGATAGTGGCATTGGAAAGCAGATCAAGCTTGAGGAGAAAGTCTCACAAGAGAAATGAGCTAAGGACCAAATGGAACCAAATCAGGTTGAGCCAATACAATCACTACCTCCTCCACCTCGTAGATCAAAAAGAGTTTTCCGTCCCCCTGAGAGGTACTTAGGTACTATTTCAGAGGAAGTAGAGAAAATGTTCCTCATAGGTAATGGTGGTTCATGGTGATGATCCCAAAACCTATAATGAGGCGATATCAGATATCGACTCTGAGAAATGGTTAGAGGCAATGAAGTCAGAAATTGACTCGATGCACTCAAACCAAGTCTGGACCTTGGTAGATCCACCAGAAGGTATAGTACCTATTGGGTGTAAATGGATCTACAAGAGAAAGATTGGTGCAGATGGGAATGTGGAGACATTCAAGGCTAGATTAGTGGCAAAAGGTTATAGTCAACGCGAAGGCATTGACTATCAGGATACCTTTTCCCCAGTAGCTATGCTAAAATCCATCCGCACATTGCTTGCTGTTGCAGCCTATTTCGATTATGAAATATGGCAAATGGACGTGAAAATGGCATTCCTTAAATGGATATCTTGAGGAAGATATCTATATGGAACAGCCGCTAGGTTTCACATCCAGTGATGCTGATCACAAGGTATGCAAGCTGCAAAGGTCCATATATGGACTTAAGCAAGCATCTCGGAGCTGGAATACTCATTTTAATGATGTGATCAAATTATTTGGTTTCATCAAAAATGAAGAGGAACCATGTGTTTTCAAAAAGGTCAGTGGGAGCGCTGTTGTCTTCCTCGTATTGTACGTGGATGACATCCTCCTTATTGGGAAATGATATTCCCATGTTGACCATCAGTTAAAAATGTGGTTATCTAAAGGAATTCTCCATGAAAGACCTAGGTGAAGCATCATCCTTTATTCTAGGAATTAAGGTCTATAGAGGATAGACCGAATAGGATGCTAGGACTTTCACAGAAGATGTACATAGAGGAAGTACTAAAGAGGTTTAGTATGGAAAAACTCTAAGAGGGGATTAATACCCTTCAGACATGGTATTCATCTTTCCAAGAAGATGTGCCCCAGCACACCTGAGGAAATAGAATGCATGAGCAAGATCCCTTATGCTTCAGCAATAGGGAGCCTCATGTATGCCATGCTTATGTACACGACCTGATATAGCCCATGCTGTGAGTGTCACGAGTAGATATCAGTCGAATCCAGATGAAGAACACTGGACTTCTATGAAATGTATCCTTATGTACTTGAGAAGAACTAAGGATACGTTATTGGTTTTTGGTAATTGAGAACTCCAAGTCCAGGGGTATATAGATTCAGATTTTATGTCCGATATAGATGATCGAAAGTTGACATCTAGGAATCTATTTGTGTGTAATGGTGGTGCTGTCAGTTGAAAGAGTTTCAAGTAGATAGTGATAGCAGATTCCATCATAGAAGCAGAGTACATCGCTGTGTCAAAAGTTATGAAGGAGGCATTCTGGTATAAGATGTTTGCCACAGAGATTAGGGTAATGCCATCGGATGCCATTCCTCTATACTGCGATAATAATGGCACCATAGCTCTTGCTAAGGAGCTGAGGTCTCACCAAAAATCCAAGCATTTCGAGTGGCGATACCACCTCATTTGTGATTACATCGAGAAAGATTACATTGAGGTTAAGAGAGTTGACTCCATAAATAATGCGGTGGATCAACTTATAAAGCCATTGGATCAGTAGAAGATCGAAGCCCACCTTGAGAAGATGGGACTTAGATTTATTGCCAATTGGCTTTAGGTCAAGTGGGAGTTTGTTAGATATGTATGTCCTAGAAGCCAGATTGGCTGACACTTGTAATATACTTCTAAGGGCAAAATTATAATTTTGACTATAAATAATAAAATATATTATTTTCTATTATAGTGAGTATTTGAAAGAGATTGTGATACATGTTAGATATTTGTGCCCTAGAAGCCAAATTGGCTGACAGTTGTAATACACTTCTAAGGGTAAAATTATAATTCTGGCTATAAATAATAAAATGGGTTCATTACTATCATAGTGTGTATTTGAAAGTTTCTATAATACATCCCTTGATTTAATGGTAATGATAGTTCATATTTTCAAGAGTTGAAAATTTAAGATATGAATTTTCATTATTAACTCACAAAATGCTTCCAACCGTAGGATCATCATTAGGATGGTGATTGATCTGGAAGATTGGTGTATGATCACTTCTTTAGGATAGATGAGTCTTGAGTCTACGGTGTAGAGACACTGGAGCGTAAGTATAGGTACTCGTTAGAGAATGAGGGCACTGAGCATGACCTCCTTAAGCAGTCATCAGAAAATCTACCTTCTCGTCGATGACTAGCTCGAAACTGCAGTGGTGTGTCTAGTTCTTTGACCTGAGGTGCATCGGCAGTTCACCTTGAAGGTGTTATAGTTTGACTATATCATAACTCGATCTCCTAGTCATTTAGAATCCTGAGGTGTATGTTGGCTATAGCATGTTCATTGTAGGAATTGGATTGCACCAATAGGAGATCTATCTATCTTGGTAGATGAGGAGTAGCCCTATGATGAGCATGAGAATCAAGTCCATAAGCCCATGGCCATGGCAGAAGTGAAATAATAGAAAGAGTTTCTATTTAGGGTTTTCACATTGGACTTGAATTGAATGATTAATTCATATGACGGATATTAGGGTTTGACGAGATCACCTTAACCCTAATCCGATCGGAGCTCAAGATAGAGAAACTTAATCACATAGGTAACTGCATCGAAGAGGTTCGCATTTTTAGTTCTGATGGGTTGCCACCATATGCTGCTAGGTGTCACTAGTGGATTTTGGGAGCAATTAGAATGATTTAGGATGATCGATCATACTAGTTGTAGATGTGCGGGCCCTTCCCGAGGTTGATTATTCTCGATGGGTTATAGTGGCTCAGTTGCACAGGGGTGATGCAACTACATCTATTAGGCATTGGATGCTATGGATTGGAGGATGGGTTGGGCTCAATATTTTAAATACAGTGAGGGACCCAATCAAGAATTCAATTTGTGCAAATGGTGGGTCTGACATAACTAAGGAGTGGATCAATATTCCAAACACTGTGAGATTTATGAATTAGAGACCAATTATGGGTGCATCATGATTAGAGAATCATTGGACAAGAGTTGTCCACTCATCGACTGATCCATCATCAATAACTATTAGGTGAGGTGGTGAGCCAGTTGGTGGGACCGCACAACCCCCTAAAAATCATTAATCATAGAGATTTTCCCATCTTTGCCAAGTGTAGGGATCCAAGAAAATAATGGGAGCTAAATTTATTTAAAAATAAAATTTCTAAATAAATTGATTAAGTCTAATTACAAAATTTAACTAGAAACTTCAACTCTCTATAGGAATATGTCTGTGTCCAATCCATTAGCCCATATCCTAGACACCCATAGACTGATTGGATCCAACTATAAGAATTGGCTCCGAAACATCAAAATTATTTTGGATTTCGAAAAGTTGACTCACGTATTAGACAGGATCCTCCCACCTTATCAGTCCGTCCATCCGCTGAATAGAGAGTTGTTAGATATATGTGCCCTAGAAGCCAAAATTGGCTGACACTTGTAATACACTTCTAGGGGCAAAATTATAATTTTAACTAATATCAATAAAATGGATTATTTTCTGTCACATATGTGTATTTAGTGTCTGTGATACATCCTTTGAGTTAATGGTAATGATAATTCATATTTTCAAAAGTTGAAAATTTAAGACATGAATAATTATTATTAACTCATAAAATGCTCCTGACCATAGGATCATCACGAGGATGGTGAGTGATCCAGAAGGTTGGTGTACAATCGCTTCTCTTTAGTAGATGAGTCTTGAGTCTACGGTGTGGAGACACCGGAGCGAGAGTACAGGTACTTGTTAGAGAACGAGGGCACTGAGCGTGACCACCTCGAGTAGTCATTAGGGAGTCTACCTTCTCGTCAATGACTGACTCGATGCTGCAGTAGTGTGTCTGTTCTTTGACCTGAGGTGCATCGGCAGTTCACCTTGAGGGTGTTATAGTTTGACTACACCATTACTCGATCTCCTAGCCATTTGGAATCCCTGAGGTGTATGTTGGCTATAGCATGTTCATTGTAGGAACTGGATGGCATCAAGATGGAATCTATCTACCTCGGTGGTAGAGGAGCAGCCCTATGATAATCATGAGAATCAAGTCCAAAAGCCCATGGCCATGGCAGAGTGAAATAATAGAAAGAGTTTCTATTTAGATTTTCACATCGGACTCGAATCGAATGATTACATCATATGACAGAAACTAGGGTTTGACGAGTTCACCTTAACCCTAATCTGATCGGGGCTCAAGATAGAAGAACTTAATCACACAGGTAGCTGCACCAAGAGGTTCGCATTCAGCTCTGATGGGTTGCCACCATATACTGCTAGGTGTCACTGGTGGATTTTGGGAGCAATTAGAATGATTTAGATGATCGATCATTCTAGCTGTTCGAATCAGAAGAGTTCTGATCCATCGAAAGGAGTTTCGATGATGTCGATGATAGAGATCATGACATATCCCATTACCATACAGAACTGAACCTAACTGGGTCACACAAACAAGGGTTTGAATCTGGTGATCATCAATTGAACTGATCCAGTTCAATTGATCTGAATGAGATTCAATTAGGTTCAAGAAAATCGTGCTAGCACTCGATTGAACCTAACGTTCTTCTTTTACTATCATAAATAAGTTGTCCTGACTGAGCCAAAGGAGTTTGTGCTCAATCAGAGGCCTTCATATGGTCTGACTGGAGGTTGTCCAAGTCAGAAAAGGTTGTCTTATTTTGTAAGACATTACCTGCCATTTTTGGTCACCTGCCATTTCTTGTTCTTTGACTTTGGTCAAAAGTCTACCTTTGACTGGTCAAATGTTGACCATTGACACTTTGACTTTTGTCCACATGTGTCATGCACCTATTGGAGAGCTGGTGGGGGCCTGTCCCCCTGCAAGAACCTGGCAAGAAAGAGGGCGCACGCCACCCTTGCCGTGTGCCCAAGTTGGAGGTGCCTAGGAGTCCCTATTGGATAGGGACTCCATCTCCTTTTTGGATTCCAATTAGAGTTCTCCTAAGAACCAACTTTGATTTGTCTTAGGCATCCTCTAAGGAGGAATCCAGAGGACTCTATTCCCACCAATCAAATTTAGATCTGATTTCATAAAGAGTTGTGATTGATTGAGAAGAAGATGAGTTGGATCACGGTTAGTCTATAAATAAGACCCTGCGCCCAACTCAAAGATGAATCTGAATTAATTGTCTTCCTCATATTGTACATGGATGATGTCCTCCTTATTGAAAATAATATTTCCATGTTGACCATAGTTAAAATGTGGTTATCTAAAAAATTCTTCATGAAAGACCTAGGAGAAGCATCCTTCATTCTAGGAATCAAGGTCTATAGAAATAGACCGAATAGGATGCTAGGTCTTTCACAAAAGATGTACATAGAGGAAGTGCTAAAGAGGTTTAGCATGAAAAACTCCAAGAGGAGATCGGTACCCTTTAGACATGGTATTCATCTCTCCAAGAAAATGTGTCCCAACATACCAGAGGAGATTGAACGCATGAGCAAGATTCCTTATGCTTCAGCAATAGGGAGCCTCATGTATGCCATGTTATGTACACGACCTGATATAGCCCTTGTTGTGAGTGTCACGAGCAGATATCAATCGAATCCAGGTGAAGAACACTGAACTTCTATGAAATGTATCCTTAAGTACTTGAGAAGAACTAAGGATATGTTGTTGGTTTTTGGTAAAGAGAACTCCAAGTCCAGGGGTATACGACTTGGATTTTTTGTCCGATATAGACGATCGAAAGTCGACATCTGAAAGTCTATTTGTATGTAATGGTGGTGCTATCAGAGCTCCAAGTAGATACTGATAGCAGATTCCACCATGGAAGCAGATACATCACTGCATTAGAAGTTACGAAGGAGGCATTCTGGTATAAAAAATTTGCCGCAAAGATCAGAGTGATGCCATTAGATTCCATTCCTCTGTACTCGATAATAATGGAACCATAGCCCTTGCTAAGGAGCCGAGGTCTCATCAGAAATCCAAGCACATTGAGCGGCGATACCACCTCATCCACAATTACCTCAAGAAAGGTTACATCGAGGTTAAGAGAGTTGACTCCGCATACAATGCAATAGATCCATTCATAAAGCCATTGGGCCAGTAGAAGATCGAAGCCCAGCTTGAGAAGATGGAACTTACATTTATAGCCAATTGGCTTTAGATCAAGTGGGAGTTTGTTAGATATGTGTGCCCTAGAAGCCAGATTGACTGACACTTGTAATACACTTCTAAGGGCAAAATTATAATTTTAACTATAAATAATAAAATGGATTATTTTCTATTATAGCGTGTATTTGAAAGTGTCTGTGATATATCTCTTGAGTTAATGATAATGATAGTTCAAATTTTCAAGAGTTGAAAATTTAAGATTTGAATTTTCATTATTAACTCATAAAATACTTTCGGCCATAGGATCATCATCATGATGGTGATTGATTCGGAAGGTTGGTGTATGATCACTTCTTTAGGATAGATGATTCTCGAGTCTATGGTGTAGAGACATCAGAGCGAGAGTACAGATACTCGTTAGAGAATGAGGGCATTGAGCATAACCACCACGAGCAGTCATGAGGAAGTCTACCTTATCATCGATGATTGGCTCGAAGCTATAGTAGTGTGTCTAGTTCTTTGACCTGAGGTGCATCGATAGTTCACCTTGAGGGTGTTATATTTTGACTACATCATAACTCAATCTCCTAGCCATTCGGAATCCTGAGGTGTATGTTGGCTATAGCATGTTCATTGTAGGAATTGGATTACACCAATAGGGGATCTATCTACCACAATAGAAGAGGAGTAGCCCTATGATGATCATGAGAATCGAGTCCATAAGCCCATGGCCATGGCAAAGTGAAATAATAGAAAGAGTTTCTATTAGGATTTTCATATTGGACTTGAATCGAATGATTAATTCATATGACGGATATTAGGGTTTGACGAGATCACCTTAACCCTAATCCGATCGAGGCTTAAGATAGAAGAACTTAATCACATAGGTAACTATATTGAGAGGTTTATTTTTTATTCTGATGGATTGCCACCATATGCTGCTAAGTGTCACTGGTGGATTTTGAGAGCAATTAGAATGATTTGGATGATCGATCATACGAGTTGTCTGAATCAGAAAAGTTCTGATCCATCGGAAGATGTTTTGATGATATCAATGATAGAGATCATAACATATCCCATTATCATATGAAACTGAACCTAACTAGAACACAAACAAGGGTTTGGATCTAGATATCATCAATTGGACTAACCCAGTTCAATTGATTTGAATAAGATTCAATTAGGTTCAAGGAAATCGTGCTAGCTTATGATTGGGCCTAATGTTCTCCTTTAACAATCATTAAAGCTTATCTCGACTGAGCCAAATGTATTTGGGCTCACTCGAAATCTTTACTTGGTCTAACTGGAGCTTTTTCAAGTCAGGAAATGATTGTTTTAATTTATGAGATAAATTTGAGGCAACACCTATTATTTTTTGTTATCTGCTAAATCTTGTCCTTAGACTTTCGTCAAATATTGATCTTTGACACTTAGACATCTGCCCATGTGTCATGCACCCATAGGAGAGAACATTGACCCTTGTCCCCCTGCTAAAAGGTAGACAAATAAAGGGTGCATGCCTATGGAGGCGTGCGCCCTATGTGGATAAGGATTGGAGTCCTATACAGATGGGACTCCAGTTGCTTCAGGGAATCAACCTAAATGGTGCCAAGGAGTCCTATTTGACCAGTCTTGGTGCCATCTAAGGAGAGTTTTGAGCGACTCTAATTTGATTAGATCACATGATGTCATCCCACCAATCAGATTTATATCTGATTGCACAAAGGGTTGTGATTGGCTGGGATGATGTGGCACTGCATAGCAAGCAGGATCTATAAAAATCATATCTATGCCTAGATTGAAAGAGCTTCTACCTTAGCCCTTGCCACATTACCCCTCTCCCTCCTTCTCCATGCCACCCTCTGGTCCTCTCTCTCCTCTCCATGCCCAAGAGGCTTTCGGCATAAGTTAGGTGCGATCTGAGCAAGAGAAAGGTGATAGGAAGGGAAGAAGGTAGCACTGCTGCAAGAGACAATGGCTGATCTTCAAAAGCCATTTTGAAGACCTTCAAGATTAGATCTAGATATAATTTTTGATGGATAGATTGAGAAAGAGAAGATCTTCAGATCCTACCCGAATGGTTATCGGTTGAGGCCAGGTGTTTGCATGGCTACATCCAAAACTTCAGGCAAACATTGAAATCATCATAGGATAATAGGATTACCCATAGCAAAGGTATGATTAAATTAGATTTAATTTTTATTTTATTTTTCTTTTACTAGATCAATAAAATTAGATTTGAAGAGTCTCAGATCTAATTAGGATTTTAGAGAAAAATTTTTAAAATATCCCTCTTGATCTAATCAGATTTGAACAAATATGATCCAAAAAAATAGGATTTTTTTCTTCAGAACAATCAACCCCGGAAAGAGCCCACATATTTACAATGGTGGAAGACCTATAACTTAATATTTTCTTAGAAAGATTTAATTTTGGTCTTGTATTAGACTTGACTTAACTTAGTCATAACAATTATGACTAACCTAGTGGCATGGATTAGCTCAAATTATTAGCCACATCAAATCAAAACTGGGACAACCCAATCGACAAGGTAAGTAAGATCAATGAGAGAAATATGTCATTAACTTATCGTGAATGTATTCAGGTTAAGTAGCTTCCAATTAAAAACCACTAGTTGTATCTGCCAAACTTACCTTAGACATTAATTTTCTGATCAGAACTGATCGAGTTAGCCTAAAATCTAGGCTCGAACCATCGAACCAAATTAGGTCTTAACTTGATCGACCACATGTGACTATGAGTCAACCTTGACTCAAACTTAATTTTATTGGACTGATCAATTTTAAGTACTCTTGATCGTACCTAACCAACTCTTGATATGATTTGATCAACCGCTATATCTAATTAAGAACCTATACCCGAACCCAAATTTATGAATGTATTTTAGATCTAAAAATTCTTAATTTTTGGATCTAATTGATCTCATAATCTTAATTCTTAATTAAGTTTAGGTTTATAAATAAAATATGCATAAAAAATTCTAGGATTTTAGGATCTAAGATTTTGCAGAAAAGTAAGTTCTTGATTTTTGATTAAGGACAAACATGCAGCACTCCTACATAACATAAGAGCACCCCATCGAATGAAAAGAGAGGGCCTTTAAATTCTTCTTACTCTTATGACTAGATGGTCAAGAGAAATACCTTAATTAGAAATAACATTTATACTACAAAACTATTAGATCTATAACATATGCTGCATATAAATTTATAGATCTAACTATGCATGGTTTTTATACATTTCATATATAAAAATTAAACACTACATATGTATGTTTTCAAATCTGAAATATCTGATATAACATCTAAAAAATAAAATTTTAACTTATCATATCATTAAAATTCTATTCTAGATAATTTATAGAATAATTCTTCAACCTAGTCTAGACATGCATCAAATATATCGAATATATTAATTAAAATTTTTAATCTACTAATTTTAGATCTGATCATATCTGATGTAATATCTAAAATTATTAATATCAAATCAAAATAAATTAGAAAAATTAAGTCTAAAGAAGATTTGAAGAACTGCAAATGCAGCTCTGATACCAATCGAAGAAACACTAGGTTTTTCACCGTTGAATTAACCAGATCTAATCAGATCTATAATGAAATTTTTTATAATTTTTTTTATAAAACTTGATTAGATCTAAGAGTTCTCAAATCTAATCCAAATAATCTGATATTAAAATTAAAAATTAAAATTAAAATAGCAACAACATTTATTACCTATTTAGGGTAAATGTTATCCTAACGATGATCTATAGAAACCCGAGGTTCCAGATCTAGCCACGCAAGCACCTGGCCTCTACCAAAGTCTACTCAAGCTAGTTCTAGATGTGCTCTTCTTCTGAATTTGATCTCCAAAAATTAGATCTGGCATCCTTTTGTAGATCTTTCAAAGTAATTTCGAAGTCGATGCATTCATCTCACGAACTAGGCTATTCTTCTTCCTGATTTTTACACCAACTATCTTCAAAACATTGTTGGAATTTTACCAAACCTTTGGGCATGGAAAGAGGGAGAGGATTAGAGAGAGGGTGGCTTGGAAGAGGAGAGGGAGTGGCAGCCTTATAGCATTGAAAGTGGGTGCAGAGAAACCCTGGGCACCATAGGGTTTAAATTGATCCTTTTGCACCATGCAGTGCCACACAGCATCAACCAATCATATTGGTTGATTTAATCAGATCTTAATCTAATTGGTCACACTTATACATCTGATCCAAGTAGGTGAGATTCCCCAAAACTCCTCCATAAGTGGTGCCAAGTTTGGGTAAGAATAAATGTTTGGCACCTTGGTCTTTGATCCCATCAAGAAACCCTAGAGTCCCATTCATATGGGACTCAATCCTCTTATCCCCATGTGTGCACGCCAATATGGGGCATGCGCACATTTTGCTTCATGAAAAACACCTTAGTGGCATGCGCCCTAGATAAAATATAGGGGGCGCATGTCTCCCCTCTTCTTTCTAGCAAAGACCGAGTCAATGTCCTTAACAAGACTAAAAATTAGTAGGTCTCATCTTGATGAATATGAGAATTGGCAGGTATTGTCCTATTTCCATCTGATGGATTAAGATAACACTTTTCTAATCGGGACAAGCTTCAGTCAAACTAGGATAAACCCATATAGGATTTTCGGGATGAGCAAAATCTAATTTGACTCAGTCAAGATAAACAAAAAAGACTATAAAAGAAGAATATTAGGCTCAATCATGTGCTAGCATGATTTTCTTGAAACCTAATTGGATCAAATCCAAAACAATCAAACTAGGTTAGCCTAATTAATAACATCCAGACCAAAATCTTTGTTTGTGTGATCCAGTTAAGTTTAGTTCTATAAGATAATGAGATATGTCATGATCTCTACCATCAACATCATTGAAATATCTTTAGATAGACCAGAACTTTTTTGATTGATCCAATTAGAATGATCAATAATCAAGATCATTCTAATTGCTTCCAAAATCTGCTAGTGACATCTAGCAGTATATGGTGGCAATCCATTAGAACTGAATGTGAACCTCTTGGTGTAGCTACTTATGTAATTGAGTTCTTCTATCTTGAGCGCTGATAGGATTAGAGTTAAGGTGAACTCGTCAAACCAAACACCCCATCTTATGATTGAATCATTCGATTCGAGTTTGATCTAAAACCCTAATAGAAAACTCTTTTCTATTATATCATTTTGTCATGGCCATGGGCTTAAGGACTCGATCTCATGATCATTATAGGACTACTCCTCATCTACCGAGATAGATAGATCTCCTATTAGTGCTATCCAATTCCTATAATGAACATGCTATAGCTAACATACACCTTAGGATTCTGATGTTAGATATATGTGCCCTAGAAGCCAGAATTGGCTGACACTTGTAATACACTTCTAGGGGCAAAATTATAATTTTGACTATAATTAATGAAATGGGTTATTTTCTATCACACCTGTGTATTTAGTGTCTGTGATACATCCTTTGAGTTAATGGTAATGATAATTCATATTTTCAAGAGTTGAAAATTTAAGACATGAATAATCATTATTAACTCATAAACAGCTCCCGACCATAGGATCATCACGAGGATGGTGATTGATCCGGAAGGTTGGTGTACGATCGCTTCTCTTTAGTAGATGAGTCTTGAGTCTACGGTGTGGAGACACCGGAGCGAGAGTACAGGTACTCGTTAGAGAACGAGGGCACTGAGCGTGACCACCTCGAGTAGTCATTAGGAAGTCTACCTTCTCGTCAATGACTGACTCGATGCTGCAGTAGTGTGTCTGTTCTTTGACCTGAGATGCATCGGCAGTTCACCTTGAGGGTGTTATAGTTTGACTACACCATTACTCGGTCTCCTAGCCATATGGAACCCTGAGGTGTATGTTGGCTATAGCATGTTCATTGTAGGAACTGGATTGCATCAAGATGGAATCTATCTACCTCGGTGGTAGAGGAGCAGCCCTATGATGATCATGAGAATCAAGTCCAGAAATCCATGGCCATGGTAGAGTGAAATAATAGAAAGAGTTTCTATTTAGATTTTCACATTGGACTCGAATCGAATGATTACATCATATGACAGAGACTAGGGTTTGACGAGTTCACCTTAACCCTAATCTGATCGGGGCTCAAGATAGAAGAACTTAATCACACAGGTAGCTGCACCAAGAGGTTCGCATTCAGCTCTGATGGGTTGCCACCATATACTGCTAGGTGTCACTGGTGGATTTTGGGAGCAATTAGAATGATTTAGATGATCGATCATTCTAGCTGTTCGAATCAGAAGAGTTCTGATCCATCGAAAGGAGTTTCGATGATGTCGATGATAGAGATCATGACATATCCCATTACCATACAGAACTGAACCTAACTGGGTCACACAAACAAGGGTTTGAATCTGGTGATCATCAATTGAACTGATCTAGTTCAATTGATCTGAATGAGATTCAATTAGGTTCAAGGAAATCGTGCTAGCACTCGATTGAACCTAACGTTCTTCTTTTACTATCATAAATAAGTTGTCCTGACTGAGCCAAAGGAGTTTGTGCTCAATCAGAGGCCTTCATATGGTCTGACTGGAGGTTGTCCAAGTCAGAATAGGTTGTCTTATTTGTAAGACATTACCTGCCATTTTTGGTCACCTGCCATTTCTTGTTCTTTGACTTTGGTCAAAAGTCTACCTTTGACTGGTCAAACGTTGACCATTGACCCTTTGACTTTTGACCACATGTCATGCACCTATTGGAGAGCTGGTGGGGGCCTGTCCCCCTGCCAGAACCTGGCAAGGAGAAGGGCGCACGCCAAGGGTGGCGTGAGCCCAAGTAGGAGGCGCCTAGGAGTCCTTGTTGGACAAGGACTCCACCTCCCTTTTGGATTCCAATCAGAGTTCTACTAAGAATCCAGTTTGACTGGTCTTAGGCGCCCTCTAAGGAGGAATCCAGGGGTCTCTATTCCAACCAATCAGATTTAGATCTGATTTCACAAAGGGTTGTGATTGGTTGAGAGGAAGAGGAGTTGGATCACAAGAGGTCTATAAATAAGACCCTGCGCCCAACCCTAATTCCAAGTGAAAGTGAATGCAATTAGACCACGCCCCAAGGCTGCCTCTCCCCTCCTTCTCCATGCCATAGTCTCTTCTCCCCTTGCTCTCCACGTCCAAAAGGTGTTTTGGACTTTGGTTGGTGCGATTCAGATCAAGGAAAGGCGATCAAAAGCAAGAAGGCTGCGCTGCTGCAAAAGGACGACTGCAGATCTTCAAAAGAGTTTTGAAGATCCTCCAGATCAGATCCAGATCTGATTTTTGGAGGTGTGATAGAGAAGAAGAGGATCTCCAGATCCAACCCGAGTGGATACCGGTAGAGGCCAGGCGCTTGCGTGGCTAAGATCCAGAACCTTCCGCTGCAATCAGGATCATCTACAGGGTAATAGGATTACCCAAATCAGGTAAATTAAATTTGATTTAATTTATCTTATTTTATTTTATTTATTAAAATAATAAGAATCAGATCTAAAACATATCAAGATCTGATTGAGATCAAGAGAAAATTTTTGAAATATATCTCTTGATCTAATCAGATCTGAACGAACCTGGACCGGGAAATCAGGATTTCCCTTCAACTGGTATCAGAGCCATGGTTCTAAATTGTTTAGATCTGATTTTAATTTTATTTTAATTAGAAAATAAAGTGATTTTAGATGTCACATGAGATGTGATCAGATCTGAAATCAGAAAAATTAAAATTAAATGATTTGGATCTAAGATTATGAAGATATGCATGACTAGTTCTAGAATAGAATAGTTCTATAGAATAGTTTTGCATGTTTTTGATTTAATCTGATTAAATCATATTTTAGATCTTCTTATTTACTATTTTTTGATATTATAAGTGTTATAATAACATCTGATAAAAATAGCAAATAAAAATTATTTAATTTTAAATATCATATGAGATATGATAGATGCATGACTAGACTAGTTGTAGAATAGTTCTACATAATTGTCTAGATTAGAATTTATTTTGATTAGATCAATTTAAATCTAATTTTTTAGATTATTATGAGATAATTTAGATCTGAAAACATGCATGATTTGATACATGAGATGTATGCAAAATATGCCTTGATTAGATCTAAATTTGTATATGAGATATATGATATAGATCTATAAACTGTTTTGTAGATTTACATGTTCCTGATTAAGGCGTTCCTCTTGGCCGTCCGGTCATAAGAACGAAGAAGGGTTTAAAGGCCCTCTCTTTCCATTCGATGGGGTGTTCTTATGACGTGTAGGGGTGCTGCATGTTCGTCCTTAATCAGAAACCCAAAACTTACTTTCTGCAAAACCCTAGATCCTGAAACCCTAG
>QRFJ01001688.1:94900-159972 GCA_006176705.1 Cocos nucifera
TTTAAATATTTTGTTTATGAATCCTAAACTTAATTAAGAATTAAGATTATAAAATATATTAAATCTAAAATTAAGAATTTTCATATCTAAGACATATTCATAAAATTGGGTTTGGGCTTAAGTAGCTCAATTAGGTCTAGCGGTTGATCAAACTGAATCAAGAGTCGGTTAGATAAGATTAAGAGTGCTTAAATTGACTAGCCTAATAGGATTAAGTCTGGGTCAAGATCAACTCACATGCATGATCGATCAAGTTAACACCTAATTAGGCTCAGTGGTTAGAGTCTGGATTGTAGGCTAACACGATTAGTTCTGGCTCAATAATTTGATGTCTAAAGTAAGTTTTGCAGATATGACCGACTGATTTTTAATTGGGAGCTACTCGACTTGAATGCATTCTTATCTAATTAATGGCATATCCCTTCCATCGGTCTCACTTACTTGGCCATATTTGCCAACTCAATCCTGATCTAAGGTGGCTAATAATCCAAGCTAACCCATGCTACTAGGTTAGTCATAATGGGTATGCCTATGCCAAGAAAAGTTTAAAGAGACCTAAATCAAATCTCCTTAAGAAAAGATTAAGTCTAAGGTCTTCCACCATTATAGAATGCGGGCCCTATCCAAGGTTAATTATTCTTGATTGATCACAGTGGTTCAGTTACACCAAAAAGATGCAACCATGTCTTTTAGGCATTGGATGCTATGGGCTGAAGGATGGATTGGGCTTAATATTTTGGATACGGTGAGAGACCCAATTAGAAATTCAGTCTGTGCAAATGGTGGGTCTGACTTAACTAAGGAGTGGATCAATATTTCGAGCATGATGAGATTCATTAATTAAAGATCGAGCATGGGTGCATCATGTTTAGAGAATCATTGGACAAAAGTTGTTCACTATTGGCTAATCCATCACCAATAACTGTTAGACGAGGTGATGAGTCAGTTGGTGGGACTGCACCACCCTTAAGAAATTAGTAGTTATGGAGATTTTCGCATCTCTATAGAGGGAGTGTAGGGATCCAAGAAAATAATGGGAGCTAATTTATTTAAAAATCAAATTTTTAAACAAATTGGTCAAGTCTTAGTTACAAAAATCTAACTAGAAACTTTGACTCTCTACAGAAAAAAGAAAAATATCTACATCCAACTCACTAGCCCGTATCCTGGACACCCATAGATTGACCAAACCCAATTACAAAGATTGGCTCTGAAACTTCAAAATTATTTTGGATTTCAAGAAGTTGACTCATGTATTGGACCAGGATTCTCCCATCTTACCAGCTCGTCCGTCCACTGAATAGAGAGTGTCTCTTGATAAATGGATGGATGAAGATAACAAGGTCAGATACTATATATTGGGCTCGATATCTGATGAGCTTCAGCACCAACATGAAGTTATCAAGACTACGCACCAAATGTTGGCTCACCTGTAAGAGTTGTTTGTTGAACAGAGTCGTGCAACCAAATATCAGATGACTAAATGACTATTTAAGGCTAAAATACGTGATGGACAGTCTGTCCAAGATCATTGTCTGATGATGATCAAGGACTTAGAAGAGCTTGAGAAGCTCGGAGTGAAGTTAGATTGGGATCTATAGAATGATATAATTCTGCAATCCTTGATGGATGCATATGGGTAGTTCATCATGAACTACCATATGCATGAACTTTAGAATACTCTGATCGAGCTTATGAATATGCTGGTTACTACTGAGCTTTCTATGAAAGATTCTAAAGGCTCAGTACTTGCTATAGAATGAACTTCTTCCAAGAGAAAATCTTTTGAAAAGAAGAAGAAGTCTGTGAAAAGATAGAAGATGGAAGGTGAAAAGAAAAGAAAGGCAGAGCTGAAGAAGAAGGCCGATGTCAAAGAAAAGTATTTTCATTGCAACAGCGACGGCCATTGGAAGCGGAACTGCCCTACTTACCTGGCCACCCTGAAGAACAAGAAGGAAGGTCCTTCTGGAGGTATGCTCGTTATTGAGTCTAACCTTATGGTTTCTTCTGCATCCAGTTGGGTGCTTGACTCTGGTTCTAGTGCTCATCTGTGCACTTCCATGCAGGGTCTTGAGGATAGCAGGAGGCTGAGGGATGGAGACATGATCCTACGCATCGGTAAAATGGAGCAAGAGTTGCTGCAGTGGCCGTGGGAACATACCCTCTTCGATTACCATCTGGTTTAGACTTAGTTTTGAAAGACTGTTATTATGTGCCTGCAGCTAGCAGGAATTTGATTTCTGTTTCATGCTTAGCACTAGAAGGCTATGTGATTACCTTTCTTTAAGGACCATTGTAACATTCTTTATGAAAGAAATAAAATTGCAAATGGTTTCCTTATTAATGGTCTTTATCAGCTACATATTGATGTACCTATTCTAACTATCGAGCAAAACGTGAATGCCAAACGACCTAGGGATAGTCCAAATGATAGATATCTATGGCACCTGAGATTAGGTCATATAGCAGAAGATAGGATCAACAAATTGGAGAAAAATGGGCTATTGAGTCCATTGACTTTCGAGTCATATCCAACTTGTGAATCTTGTCTTCAAGGCAAAATGACTAAACTCCCTTTTGTTGGACATGGGGAAAGGGCCACAGATCTCCTTGCCCTAGTACATACTGATGTGTGCGGCCCATTTGATGTGCCGGCTAGAGGCAATTTTGTCTACTTCATTACCTTTACCGATGATCTTATCTAGGTATGGGTATGTGTATCTTATGAGACACAAGTCTGAAGCTTTTGAAAAGTTCAAAGAATTCAGACATGAAGTAGAAAAACAAACTGGAAAAATCCCATTAAGGTTCTTCGATCAGATCGAGGAGGTGAATACCTTAGCCGGAAATTCCTAGACTATCTCAAGAAAAATGGCATAGTCTCTCAATGGACTCCACCAGGAACACCTCAACTCAACGGGATTTCAGAATGGAGAAATCGGACTCTATTGGATATGGTTCGATCCATGATGAGCTTCACAGACCTCCCTGATTTTCTTTGGGGACACTCATTGTTAACTTCAATTTATCTACTGAATAGGGTTCCCTCTAAAACCGTTCCTACCACACCGTATGAGATATGGCATGGTAAGAAACCAAGTCTGAGTCATCTCAGAATTTGGGGTTGTCCGGCTCATGTCAAAAGACAACAAGCGGACAAGTTAGAGTTTAGGTCCTTTAGAGCTCGATTCATAGGATATCCTAAAGAGTCATTAGGATACTATTTCTACATTCCAGAAGACCACAATGTGATTGTGAGTCGACATGCCATCTTTCTTGAAAAATAGTTTATTCAAGATAGCGGCATTGGAAAGCAGATCAAGCTTGATGAGAAAGTCTCACAAGTACAACGAGCTAAGGACCAATTGGAACCAAATCAGGTTGAGCCAATAAGAACACTACCTCCTCCACCTCGTAGATCGAAAAGAGTTTTCCATCCCCCTGAAAGATACTTAGGTATTATTTCAGAGGAAGTAGAGAAAATGTTCCTCGTAGGTAATGGTGCTCATGGTGATGATCCCAAAACCTACAACGAGGCGATATCAGATATCGACTCCGAGAAATGGCTAGAGGCAATGCAGTCAGAAATTGACTCGATGCACTCAAACCAAGTCTGGACCTTGGTAGATCCACCAGAAGGTATAGTACCTATTGGGTGTAAATGGATCTTCAAGAGAAAGATTGGTGCAGATGGAAATGTGGAGACATTCAAGGCTAGACTAGTGGCAAAAGGTTATAGTCAGCATGAAAGGCATTGACTATCAGGATACCTTTTTCCCAGTAGGCTATGCTAAAATCCATCCGCACATTGCTTGCCGTTGCAGCCTATTTCGATTATGAAATATGGCAAATGGACGTGAAAAATGGCATTCTTAAATGGATATCTTGAGGAAGATATCTATATGGAACAGCCGCTAGGTTTCACATCCAGTGATACTGATCACAAGGTTTGCAAGCTGCAAAGGTCCATATATGGACTTAAGCAAGCATCTCGGAGCTGGAACACTCATTTCAATGATGTGATCAAATTATTTGGTTTCATCAAAAATGAAGAGGAACCATGTGTTTTCAAAAAGGTCAGTGGGAGCGCTGTTGTCTTCCTCGTATTGTACGTGGATGACATCCTCCTTATTGGGAATGATATTCCCATGTTGACGATAGTCAAAATATGGTTGTCCAAGGAATTCTCCATGAAAGACCTAGGTGAAGCATCCTTTATTCTAGGAATTAAGGTCTATAGAGATAGACCGAATAGGATGCTAGGACTTTCACAGAAGATGTACATAGAGGAAGTACTAAAGAGGTTTAGTATGGAAAACTCTAAGAGGGGATTAATACCCTTCAGACATGGTATTCATCTTTCCAAGAAGATGTGCCCTAGCACACCTGAGGAAATAGAATGCATGAGCAAGATCCCTTATGCTTCTGCAATAGGGAGCCTCATGTATGCCATGCTATGTACACGACCTGATATAGCCCATGCTGTGAGTGTCACAAGCAGATATCAGTCAAATCCAGGTGAAGAACACTGGACTTCTGTGAAATGTATCCTTAAGTACTTGAGAAGAACTAAGGATATGATGTTGGTCTTTGGTAATGGAGAACTCCAAGTCCAGGGATACACAGACTCGGATTTCATGTCCGATATAGATGATCGAAAGTCGACATCTGGAGTCTGTTTGTGTGCAATGGTGGTGCTGTCAGTTGGAAGAGTTCCAAGCAACACTGATAGCAGATTCCACCATGGAAGCAGAATATATTGCTGCATCAGAAGCTACGAAGGAAGCATTCTGGTACAAGAAGTTTGCATGCAGTAGAATCGAAGTGAATGCCATCAGATGCCATTCCTCTGTACTGCGACAATAATGGCACCATAGCCCTTGCTAAGGAGCCAAGGTCTCACCAAAAATTCCAAGCACATTGAGCGATGATACCACCTCATCCATGATTACCTCGAGAAGGGTTACGTATCGAGGTCAAGAGAGTCAACTCCGCATAATGCGGCAGACCCACTTACAAAGCCGTTGGGCCAGCAGAAGATCGAAGCCCACCTTGAGAAGATGGGACTTAGATTTGTAGCCAATTGGCTTTAGGTCAAGTGAAGATTTGTTAGATATATGTGCCCTAGAAGCCAGAATTGGCTGACACTTGTAATACACTTCTAAGGATAAAATTATAATTTTGACTATAAATAATAAAATGAATTATTTTTATTATAGTATGTATTTGAAAGTGTTTGTGATACATCCTTTGAGTTAATAGTAATAATAGTTCATATTTTCAAGAGTTGAAAATTTAAGACATGAATTTTCATTATTAACTCATAAAATGCTCCTGATCGTAGGATCATCATGAGGATGGTGATTGATCCGAAAGGTTGGTGTACAATCGCTTCTTTAGAATAGATGAGTCTTGAGTCTATGGTGTAGAGATATCGGAGTGAGAGTATAGGTACTCATTAGAGAATGAGGGCACTGAGCGTGACTACCTCGAGCAGTCATGAGGAAGTCTATCTTCTCATCAATTACTGGCTCGAAGCTATAGCGGTGTGTCTGGTTCTTTGACCTGAAGTGCATCAACAGTTTACCTTGAGGGTGTTATAGTTTGACTATACCATAACTTGATCTCCTAGCCATTCGAAATCCTAAGATGTATGTTGGCTATAGCATGTTCATTGTAGGAATTGGATTGCACCAATAGGAGATCTATCTACCTTGATAGATGAAGAACAGCCCTATGATGATCATTAGAATCTAGTCCATAAGCCCATGGCTATGGCAGAGTAAAATAATAGAAAGAGTTTTTATTAGGGTATTCATATTGGACTTGAATCGAATGATTAATTCATATGATGGATATTAGGGTTTGATGAGATCACCTTAACCCTAATCCGGTCGGGGCTCAAGATAGAGAAACTTAATCACATAGGTAACTGCATCGAGAGATTCATTTTTAGTTTTGATAGGTTGCCGCCATATACTGCTAGATGTTACTGATGGATTTTGGGAGTAATTAGAATAATTTGGATGATTGATCATACTAGTTGTCTGAATCAGAAAAGTTCTAATCCATTAGAAGGTAATTTGATGATGTCGATGATAGAGATTGCGATATATCCCATCATCATATGAAATTGAATCTAACTGGGTCACACAAACAAGAGTTTGGATTTAGATATCATCAATTGGACTAACCCAGTTCAATTGATTTGAGTTAGATTCAATTAGGTTCAAGAAAATCGTGCTAGCACATGATTGAGCCTAATGTTCTCCTTGAACAATCATTAAATATTATCTCGACTGAGCCAAATGTATTTAGGCTCACTCAGAAACCTTTACATGGTCTGACTAAAGCTTGTCTAAGTCAGAAAAGAATTATCTTAATTTATAAGATAAATTTGAGACAACACCTACCATTTTCCATCACCTGCTAAATCTTGTCTTTAAACTCTAGTCAAATATTGACCTTTGACACTTAGACATCTGCCCATGTGTCATGCACCCATAAGAGAGAACTTTGATCCTTGTCCCTATGCTAAAAGATAGAGAGACATAGGGTGCATGCCTAGGGAGGCGTGCGCCCCATGTGGATAAGGATTGGAGTCCCATACAGATGGGACTCCAATTGCTTTAGGGAATCAAACTTGATGGCGCCAAAGAGTCTTGTTTGACCTAGTCTTAGCACCATCTAAGGAGGATTTTAAGGGGCTCTAATCTGATTAGATTAGATGATGTCATCCCACCAATCAGATTTAGATCTGATTGCATAAAGGGTCGTGATTGGTTGAGATGATGTGGCACTGCATGGTGCAATAGGGTCTATAAAATCCTGTCTGCACCTTGATAGAAAGAGCTCCTACCTTAGCCCATGCCACATAGCCCCTCTCCCTCCTTCTCTATGCCACCCTCTAGTCCTCTCTCTCCTCTCCACACCCAAGAGGATTTGGGCATGAGTTAGATGTGATCCAAGCAAGTGAAAGGCGATAGGAAAAGAAGAAAGCAGCACTACTGCAAGAGGCAATAGCTGATCTTCAAAAGCCATTTTGAAAATCTTCAAGATCAGAACTAGATCTAATTTTTGGAAGATAGATTGAGAAGGTGAAGATCTCCAGATCTTGTTCAAGTGGACATCGGTAGAGGCAAAGCACTTGCGTGGCTACATCAAGAACCTCAAGCAAACATCAGGATCATCACAAGGTAATAGGATTACACATAACAAAGGTATAATTAGATTAGATTTAATTTAATTTAATTTTTCTTTTATCAAATTAATAAGATTAGATCTGAAGAGTCTCAGATCTGATTAGGATCTTAGAAAAAAATTTTTGAAATATCCCTCTTGATCTAATTAGATCTGAATGAACCTGACCCGAGAAAATAGGGTTTTTTCCTTCAATGCATCCCTTGAGTTAATGGTAATGATAGTTCATATTCTCAAGAGTTGAAAATTTAAGACATAAATTTTCATTATTAACTCATAAAATGCTTTCGATCGTAGGATCATCATGAGGATGGAGATTGATCTGAAAGGTTGGTGTACGATCGCTTCTTTAGAGTAGATGAGTCTTGAGTATACGGTGTAGAGACATCAAAGCGAGAGTACAGATACTCGTTAGAGAATGACGGCACTGAGCGTGACCATCTCGAGCAGTTATGAGAAAGTCTACCTTCTTGTCGATTATTGACTCGAAGCTGCAGTGGTGTGCCTAATTTTTTGACCTGAAGTTCATCGACAGTTCACCTTGAGGGTGTTATAGTTTGACTACATCATAACTTGATCTCTTATCCATTCAGAATCCTGAGGTGTATGTTGGCCATAGCATGTTCATTATAGGAATTAGATTGCACCAATAGAGGATCTATCTACCTCGATAGATAAGGAGCAACCCTATGATGATCATGAGAATCAAGTCCATAAGCCCATGGTCATGGCAGAGTGAAATAATAGAAAAAAATTTTATTAAAGTTTTTCACATTGGACTTGAATCGAATGATTAATTCATTTGATGAAAATTAGGATTTGACAAGATCACCTTAACACTAATCCGATCGGAGCTCAAGAGAGAGGAACTTAATCACACAAATAACTACACCAAAAGGTTCACTTTTAGTTTTGATGGGTTGCCACCATATGTTGCTAGGTGTCATTGGTGGAATTTGGAAGCAATTAGAATGATTTGGATGATCGATCATACTAATTGTCTGAATTAGAAAAGTTCTGATCCATCAGAAGGTGTTTTGATGATATAGATGATAGAGATCGTGACATATCCCATTACCATATGGAATTGAACCTAACTAGATCATACAAACAAGGATTTGGATCTGGATATCTTCAATTGGACTAATCCAATTCAATTGATTTGAATAAGATTTAATTATGTTCAAGAAAATTGTGTTGGCACACGATTGAGCCTAATGTTCTCCTTTAATAATCATTAAAGCTTATCTCGACTGAGCCAAATATGTTTGGACTCACTCAAAAACCATTATTTGGTCTGACTGAAGCTTGTCCAAGTCAAAAAATTATTGTCTTAATTTATAAGATAAATTTGAGACAACACCTACCATTTTTTATCATCTGCTAAATCTTCCTCTCGGACATTGGTCAAATGTTGACCTTGGACACTTAGACAACCACCCATGTGTCATGCACTCATAGGAAAGAACCTAGGCCCTTGTCCCCCTGCATAAAAATAAATAGGAAGAGGGTGCACGCCTAGGGAGGCGTGTGCTCCATGAGGATAAAAATTGGAGTTCCATATAGATGGGACTTCAAGTTGCTTTAGGAGATCAAACTATGTGACGCCAAGAAGTCTTATTTGACCCAGTCTAGGCACCACCTAAGAAGGATTTTGAGGGTCTCTCATCTGATTGGATCAGATGATGTCATCTCACCAATCAAATTTAGATCTGATTGCACAAAGGGTCATGATTGATCGAGATGATGTGGCATTACATGGCACAGCAGGGTCTATATAAACCTTATCTATGCCAAGATTAGAGAGCTTCTGACTTTAGCCCATGCCACAAAGCTTCTCTCCCTCCTTCTCCATGCCACCCTCTGGTCCTCTCTCTCCTCTCCATGCCCAAGAAGTTTTGGGCATGAGTTAGTTGCGATCCAAGCAAGTGAAAGGCGACAGGAAAGAAAGAAGGTAGCACTACTGGAAGAGACAACAATTATTCTTCAAAAAAAATTTTGAAGATCTTCAAGATCAAATCCAGATCTAATTTTTGGAGGATTGATAAAGAAGGAGAAGATCTCTAGATCCTGCCTTAATGGATATCGATAGAGATCAGGCACTTACGTGGCTACATTGAGAACCTCAAGCAAACATCGAGATCATCACATGATAATAGGATCACCCATAATAAAGGTATAATTAAATTAGATTTAATTTTTATTTTATTTTATTTTATTAAATCAATAAAATCATATCTGAAGAGTCTTAGATCTGATTAGGATCTAAAAAAAATATTTTTGAAATATCCCTCTTGATCCAATCAGATCTGAATGAACCTGATCCAAAAAACTAGGTTTTTCCTTCACATAGGTCCGAACCTAAGTCGGTAGCATAGGAATAAATTCTTATACCAATTGAAGTGACCATCTAGCATTGATATCCGATGGTCAGATAGGTCGAATGTGTAGAACATCATCCTTATAACCCATACGGATATAGTTTCCATATAATTCATCCCCTTGACCAAAATGCTCGTAAGATATCTTAGAGTTCAACTGTCAGCTCTAATTAGATTATCCATTTTGTATTTCAAAATATCAAATCCATCTGATGGATTATCCTAGCTATGGTTTTGCTATATTGAAATATAGTAATGCATTCTTCTCCAACTCTTGGAGTGGTCAATTTCATCTTGATCACACACCGACTTCTCAAGTACTTGACTATGCCCAAAAGCCTTCTATTACTAAATTAGAAATTTAGTTAGTCTGGTACCAAAGCATTGTGAGTTGCTTGCAAGTCACTGAGGTGATCTTAGGTCTAAAGGACACTTATACCTATATCCCATCAGAGACATCCTCGACAGTAGAATGCTCTAGAGTTGGTCATGTTCAATAATGATGTACCCATACATCTCACCTATATGCCATACCAGTGTCTCCACACTCCTTGGTTAAGAGGATAACCAACCTATATGGCATACAGCAATCTATGCTCGATATGTGCCGTTGTCCTAAGTAACAGCCTATCATTTGATCATGAATAAATTTTAGGACTGATTGATAAATCCTCTCTTTATCGAAGCTAAATAGTCCTAAGAACTTCATCACAAAAATGGTGTTTGTTAGAAGATGAAGAATTATGATGAAAAACATGCCAAAGTATTTTATTTATCAATAATCAATTACATATACAAAGTAGCTCAACCATTAACAGGCTAATAATTGGCTTTTAGGATAGTTTCTAATAGGATCATCATGAGGATGTTGATTGATCCAGAAGATCAATGTATAATCTCTTTCTTAAGGTAGATGAGTCTTGAGTCTACAGTGCGGAGACACCGAAATGAGAGTATAGATACTTATTGAGAGCAACGGCACTGAGCATGATCATCTCGAGCAGTCATAAGGGAGTCTACCTTCTTATCGATGACTAGCTCGATGCTGCAGTTGTGTATCTGATTCTTTAACCTGAGGTATATTGGTAGTTTATCTTGAGTATGTTATAGTTTGACTACACCATAACTTGGTCCCCTAGTCATTCAAAATCCTGAGGTATATGTTGGCTATAGCATGTTCATTGTAGGAATTGGATTGCATCAAAAGAAGATCTATCAACCTTGGTAGAGTAGTCCTATGATGATTATGAGATCGAGTCCTTAAGCCCATGGCCATGGTAGTGTGAATTAATATAAAGAAGTTTCTACTAGGATTTCACATCGAACTCAAATCGAATGATTTATTCATATGATGGATGTTAGGTCTAATGAGTTTACCTTGACCTTGATCTTATCGGGACTCATGATAAAAGAATCCAATCACATAGGTAGCTGCATCAAGAGGTTCATTTTTGGTTCTGATGGGTTACTACCATATACTGCTAGGTGTCATTGATGGATTTTGGGATCAATTATATTTCCCCGAGATGGCAACCCAAGAGGGGAGGGGTGAATTGGATTTATAAAATTTTTGGCCAAATTTAACTCTACACAAGTATGTGCTTTACTTAACTTAATTTATTTCAATAAAATTATCTAGTGTATGCAATGAAATCAAGTGTGAATGAATTTAA
This sequence comes from Cocos nucifera, assembly GCA_006176705.1. Taxonomy (NCBI): domain Eukaryota; kingdom Viridiplantae; phylum Streptophyta; class Magnoliopsida; order Arecales; family Arecaceae; genus Cocos; species Cocos nucifera. The sequence goes on from QRFJ01001688.1 coordinate 106,155, forward strand.
GCAAGAGTTGATCCAAATTAGTAAGTAATTAGCAATTTAAGGCATGCAAGATACGTAAAGTAATAGAGAAGATAACATAATACAAATGCTCAAAGAATTTATAGTGGTTCGGTGCAATCCTGCACCTACATCCACTTTCTAAGTTCTTCTTGAAAATTTTACTATAATCCCATATTGTAATACATTTGTTTTAACCCAGGATCACAAAGAAATCTAGCTAGTTTTGTTAGGATCACCAACCACAACCCTATACTGATAGTTTTCCTGGGTTCACTATCAATCCAATTGGTTTTACGAGCTCACCAACCAAAACCTATGCACCATCCAATTATTGGCTTGGACTAGCCTATACCCCAAGTTTTTTATCCCAAAGAAACTTGTAAAGAAAATAAAATACAAGAAATAAAATTTAGCACAAGAAAGAAAATAAAAAGAAAACTCTTTTGGAGCTTGAAAAAGAGGCTGAATGAATGCTCTTTAGTAGCTTCTCTTCTCTTCAAATGGTGTTGAGAGATTGCTTGAAGTATTGTGAAAGATGACTTTTGGATACCCTCTGAATTTGAAGCTCAAATGTCTCTCTTTTCTCCTTTTATTGGATATTCAATGTAACACTTTCTTCTTGAATGATTTTCTTTCTTAAATCCTTAAAAATTTCATCCAAAATGTTTTTCTAACTCTTTTTATACTCGGGAGTGGCTTAAAAGTGAGTTTTGGCCATTGGGAAGCTTGGACTAGCCGTTTGAATAGAGAATGGCCCATATGAAAAAGCTACAGAAAACTAGCTATTTATAGCCATTGCAGTCACTGGGTTGGCTTAGTTTTTGACTTGGTCAGCTCAGTCCTTCTTGGGTCGGTTTAGTTTATAGCTAGGTCGACTCAGTCTCCTAGGTCTTGAAAAATTGACTTTCTACACTTTCTATCTTTTGCTTTTACTGAGACTAGGTTGGCTCAGTCTCAGACTGGATCAGTCCATTTTGCATGCCATCCATGCCGAACAACCCATTTCAAAAGGAGATGACCAAGGGGTCGTCCCTTGGATTAATCTTTTTGCTAAAACTTGAATATCTTCTAATTTATGTATCCAAAAGTCATTGTACTGCCTCCAAAAGATCAAAAATTTTCTCTAGTTGCTCTTGACACTTTCGAACCATATTTTCTTCTAACTTGATAAAATTATGATTTTATTCTTCTTCAAGGATCTTTATCAATTCAATTTTCTTGAAGCTCTTGACTTGGTGATTTTTGTATGGATCCTTTTTTGGATTAATTTTTTCAATTTGAATACCTAAAAAGATCTACATATATTCTTGAAACACATGATTAGTATCATTTATACTCAATATTTTGAAATCATTAAAATCAATCAGTAGATCAATAATCTCTCCCTTTTTGATGATGACAAAACTTTGAGTATATGCACAAAAATAAAATTAATGTGTTTCAACTAACTAGCTAGTATAAAATATGAAGTTAGAATATATACAAATATAAATGTGCACTTCATAAAAACTTCAAATAATATTTCACATAATTCATATCAGTGAGTATTAAGGTCGCACTTCAGGAAATTCATTAAGTTTCTTAAGTATTAATTCTTTAAGCATTTGAGTTTCTTAAGTATTAATTCTTTATGCATATACTCAATACACCTATTTTTCTTTTCGACAACATCAAAAAGCTCAAGGAAAAGAATAAGAAAAATCATCAAAATCAACACTAAGACATTAAATTGAGAGATATATCAAATTCAGAAGATCAATTTAAATCAATCATCTCTCCTTTGAAAACTTATCTTTTGATTTGAAATATGTATAAAATATATCCTTTACTTTTTCAAATTAGCTTGAATTCAAATGTCAAAGTGTCTCCCCCTTATTAAATGATGATAATCAAATTCAAAAAAAATTTAATTTAATTTCAAGAGGTTTTTAAATTTGAACTATATGAGATATTTAATATGAAAATAAGCATATTTGATATTAAATTTATATTGATATTACTCTTTCTTTTTCTAAAAGGTTTCAATTCAGATTTTTTAAGTCAATTTTAAGGGATAGAGCTTTTCAAGATATTTCAGCATATTTGATATCAAGTAAAGTATGTCCGACATCAAATTTGTATTTGATACCACCAATTTAGATTTTCAATTCAACTTCAAAAAAATAGAGATTTTCAAATAGAACAAGTATAACATGAAAAAAATAATTGACACCAATTTTAATATTTATTCTTTGCTTTTCTCAAGAAGTTTTAGTTAATTAAGCTCAAAAAAGATATGTATCATGCATGTATTGAGGAAATTACTATAGTATTAAAGTAGTTGAGTGGTACTTTTTCAAATTCAGCTCTTAAGTAAAAATTAAAATAATTTTATAAGAATTTCTCAAGGCACATTAATAATCTAGTTCATATTCAGATTTATATTTCAAATTCAACTAAGCTCCAACCAATTGTCAAGAATAATCATGCAAATCAAACTATGAAACCAACATATTAATGATACCATTTTAAGCCATTTTCAATTATTAAAGAATAATTTATTTACTAGAAACTATTTTAAATCAATAGTACTTTAAATCAAGTAAATCAAACTGACCTCCCTCCTTGGGCTTGAGGGAGGCGCCCCCTTGGGATGGCAACTCTTGAGAGAAGAGAGATTGAGGGAGAAAAGATCTATATTGCTTGCACTAATAAAAATTCTAATACAACCTATGTATTTATACATAGACATTAGGCCAAACCAAAAACTCTCTTAGCTAATCCAATACATGAAAGCACTCACCAAGTCCATGTACACCCATGTCTCCCATGCTCTCATCCCCTGGATCTAAACCTGATCCATACATGAGTTAGCTCCCTTAAGACCTTATTGGTCCAAGCCTTAAGATCCCTTGGATTAATCCTAATCCAAGATAAAATAGAAAATCCGAATAATTTTGTTCACCACCGACGAGCAGGCTCTCTCAGAAACTGAGCTAGCTTGGCTGTATCTTGTCCGAACCCTATCTTGTGTCTACCTGAGATAGCTGGCTCAACTCCACACCGAGCTAGCTTGATATCAGCCCAAGTCAGCTCGATTGTGTATCTAAGCTAGCTTACTTGTGTATCAGCCCCTTGTCTTGGCTGATTCTTTTTCTTGGCTTTGGTCCTTTGCTCCACCTTATGTCCTAGATCTTCAGAGCACCTACCTGGCTCCTCAAGGTCCTCACAGTTAAACCTCAAGCCTGTGCAGCGCTACATGCCACTTTCACCTAGGATAGGTCTTGTCCTAACCTTAGGACTCACACCCTCCTATGGCCTTCTGGAGCCAACACCCTAACTCCTCCTATGGCCTCCCAAGGCTTGGGACCACCATAAATCTTAACAATCTCTACCTTGATGCCCCAAGTCTTGGCAAATCATGGCAATGCTCTCGTGCATGATTCTACTGTCGCTGTGCATCTTGACAGCTCCTTATGCAAACATCACCTCCATCAATCCTCTTCAACTTTTGTGCACTCTTGGAGATCTTTGGGATGACCGCCTCTACCACTGAAGACCTTGGCTTGCACCTATGCACCATCTTGAAAATTATAGGAATCCTTCTACTTGGCAGCTGCATCAATTATCGTAGACTTTTCTTGAGATCTCATAGTGTTTCTATACCAGCACTTGCTGCATATCCTAATACGATCTCCTCAGAACTTTGCCAGTCTTTTTCATGAAGGAAAATCCAGATTTCCCGGACCAGATTCGTTCAGATCTGATCAGATCAAGAGATATATTTCAAAACTTTTTTTCTTTGATCCTAATCAGATCTAGGATGTTTTAGATCTAATTTTTATTATTTTAATAATTAAAATAAAATTAGATAAATTAAATCAAATTTAATTTACCTTGAAGTGGGTAATCCTATTACCCGATGATGATCCTATGAGCAGTGGAAGGTTCTGGATCTAGCCACGCAAGTGCCTGACCTCTATCGATATCCACTTGGGCTAGATCTAGAGATCCTCTTCTTCTCTATCACATCTCCAAAAATTAGATCTAGATCTGATCTGGAAATCTTTAAAACTCCTTTTGAAGATCAGTAGTTGTCCTTTGCAGCAGCGCAGCCTTCTAGCTTTCAGTCCCCTTTCTCTCGTCTGGATTGCACCAACCAAGGATCCAAACCTCTTTAGACATGGAGAGGAGAGGGAGAAGGTGCTTTGGCATGGAGGAGGAGAGGAGAAGCAGCCATGGGGCATGGAGAATTGTGATGCTCTTTGAGTTGGGCATAGGGTCTTATTTATAGACTAAGCGTGATCCAACTCCTCTTCTTCCCAACCAATCACAACCCTTTGTGAAATCAAATCTAAATCTGATTGGTGGGAATAGAGTCCCCAGGATTCCTCCTTAAATAGTGCCAAAGATCAGGCAAAGTTGGTTCTTAGGAGAAGTTTAATCGAAATCCAAAAAGGAGATGGAGTCCCTGTCCAACAGGGACTCCTGGGTGCCTCCTGCTTGGGCGCACGCCACCCTTGGTGTGCGCCCTCCTTCTGGCCAGGTTCTGGCAGGGGGACAAGCCCCTACCAGCTCTCCAATAGGTGCATGACACGTGGATAGAAGTCAAAGTGTCAATGGTCGATGTTTGACCAGTCAAAGGTCAACTTTTGACCAAAGTCAAAGGATGAGAAATGGATAGACTAAACTCTAACTTGTCTGCTTGTTGTCTTTTGACATGAGCCGGACAACCCCAAATTCTGAGATGACTCAGATGTGATTTCTTACCGTACCATATCTCATATGGTGTGGTAGGAACGGTCTTAGAGGGAACCCTATTCAGTAGATAAATTGAAGTTAACAATGAATATCCCCAAAGAAAATTAGGAAGGTCTGTGAAGCTCATCATGGATCGGACCATATCCAATAGAGTCCGATTTCTCCATTCTGAAACCCCGTTGAGTTGAGGTGTTCCTGGTGGAGTCCATTGAGAGACTATGCCATTTTCCTTGAGATAGTCTAGGAATTCCCGGCTAAGGTATTCACCTCCTCGATCTGATCGAAGAACCTTAATGGGTTTTCCAGTTTGTTTTTCTACTTCATGTCTGAATTCTTTGAACTTTTCAAAAGCTTCAGACTTGTGTCTCATAAGATACACATACCCATACCTAGACAGATCATCGGTAAAGGTAATGAAGTAGACAAAATTGCCTCTAGCCGGCACATCAAATGGGCCGCACACATCAGTATGTACTAGGGCAAGGAGATCTGTGGCCCTCTCCCCATGTCCAACAAAAGGGAGTTTGGTCATTTTGCCTTGAAGACAAGATTCACAAGTTGGATATGACTCGGAAAGTCAATGGACTCAATAGCCCATTTTTCTCCAATTTGTTGATCCTATCTTCTGCTATATGACCTAATCTCAGTTGCCATAGATATCTATCGTTTGGACTATCCCTAGGTCGTTTGGCATTCACGTTTTGCTCGATAGTTAGAATAGGTACATCAATATGTAGCTGATAAAGACCATTAATAAGAAAACCATTTGCAATTTTATTTCTTTCATAAAGAATGTTACAATGGTCCTTAAAGAAGGTAATCACATAGCCTTCTAGTGCTAAGCATGAAACAGAAATCAAATTCCTGCTAGCTGCAGGCACATAATAACAGTCTTTCAAAACTAAGTCTAAACCAGATGGTAATCGAAGAGGGTATGTTCCCACGGCTACTGCAGCAACTCTTGCTCCATTACCGATGCGTAGGATCATGTCTCCATCCCTCAGCCTCCTGCTATCCTCAAGACCCTGCATGGAAGTGCACAGATGAGCACTAGAACCAGAGTCAAGCACCCAACTGGATGCAGAAGAAATCGTAAGGTTAGACTCAATAACGAGCATACCTCCAGAAGGACCTTCCTTCTTGTTCTTCAGGGTGGCCAGGTAAGTAGGGCAGTTCCGCTTCCAATGGCCATCGCTGTTGCAATGGAAACACTTTCCTTTGGCATCGGCCTTTCATCTTCGGCTCTGCCTTCTTCTTCTTTGCTCCTTCCACCTTTTGCTTTTTCACAGACTTCTTTTTCTTTCCATAAGACTTTCTTTTGGAAGAAGTCCATTCCATAGCAAGAACTGAGCCTTTAGAACCTTTCATAGAAAGCTCAGCGGTGACCAGCATATTCATTAATTCGGCCAAGGAATTTTGAAGTTTATGCATGTGGTAATTCATGATGAATTGCCCATATGCATCAGTCAAGGATTGCAGAATAATATCGTTCTGCAGATCCAAGTCTAACTTCACACCGAGCTTCTCAAGCTCTTCCATGTCCTTGATCATCATCAGACAGTGATCTTGGACTGACTGCCCATCACGCATCTTAGCCTTAAAAAGTCATTTCGTGACTTGATACTTGGCTGCGCGACTCTGTTCACCAAACATCTCCTGCAGGTGAGCCAACATTTGGCGAGCAGTCCCGATATCTTCATGTTGGCACTGGAGCTCATCAGACATCGAGCCCAACATGTAATATCTGGCCTTATTATCTTCGTCTATCCATTTTTCCAGAGACGCTCTCTGTTCAGTGGATGGACGGGCTGGTAAGGTGGGAGGGTCCTGGTCCAGTACATGGGTTAACTTCTCGGAACCCAAAACTATTTTATAGTTCCTGAGCCAATCTTTATAATTGGGTTCCGGTCAGTCTATGTGTGTCCAGGATACGTGCTAATGGGTTGGACGCAGACATTTTTCTGTAGAGAGTCAAAGATTCTAGTTAGATACTGTAATTATGACTTGACCAATTTATTTAGAAATTTTATTTTTAAACAAATTAGCTCCCACTATTTTCTTAGGATCCCTACACTCCCTCTGTAGAGATGCAAAAATCTCCACGATTAATGATTTCTAGTGGGTGGTGCGGTCTCACCAACTGACTCATCACCTCACCTAACAGTTATTGGTGATGGGTTAGCCAATGAGTGAACAACTCTTGTTCAATGATTCTCTAATCATGGTGCACCCAAACTTGGTCTCTAATTCATGAATCTCACCGTATCCAGAATATTGATCCACTCCTTAGTTAAGTCAGACCCACCATTTGCACAGACTGGATTCCTAATTGAGTCTCTCACCGTATCCAAAATATTGAGCCCAACTCATCCTCCAGCCCATAGCATCCAATGCCTAATAGACATGGTTGCATCTTTTTGGTGCAACTGAGCCACTGTATCCAGCCGAGAACAATCAACCCCGGGAAGGGCCCGCACATCTACAATGGTGGAAGACCTCAGACTTAATCTTTTCTTAGGAAGAATTGATTCAGGTCTCATTAAACTAGACTTGTCATAGTCATAACAATTATGACTAACCTAGTGGCATGGGTTAGCTCGGATTATTGACCACCTCAAATCAGAACTGTGTCAACAGATATGGCCAGGTAAGTGAGATCGGTGGAAGGAATATGCCATTAACTCGTACAAGAATGCATTCAGGTCGAGTAGCTTCCAATTAAAAACCAGTCGGTCGTATGTGCCAAACTTACCTTAGACACCAAATTATTGAGCCAGAACCAATTGGGTTAGCCTACAATCCAGACTCTAACCTCTGAGCCTAATTAGGTCTTGCTTGATCGTGACTCGATCTTGACCCAGACTTAATCCTATTAGGCTGGTCAATTTAAGCATTGTTGATCCCATCTAACCAACTCTTGATTCGATTTGATCAACCGCTTAGACCTAATTGAGCTACCCAAGCCCGAACCCAGTATTATGAATATGTCTTAGATCTAAAATTCTCAATTTTAGATCTAATTAATATTTCATAATCTTAATTCTTAATTAAGTAGGGTTCATAAACAAAATATGCACAATAAATCCTAGGGTTTCAGGATCTAGGATTTTGCAGAAAGTAAGTTTTGGATTTCTGATTAAGGACGAACACGCAGCACCCCTACACATCATAAGAACACCCCATCGAATGGGAAGGAGAGGGCCTTTAAATCCCTTCTTCATTCTTATGACCGGACGGCCAAGAGGAACGCCTTAATCAGGAACATGCAATACTACAAAATAGTTTTAGATCTATATCATATATCTCATATACAAATTAGATCTAATCATGGCATATTTTGCATACATCTCATGTATCGAATCATGCATATTTTTAGATCTAAATTATCTCATAATAATCTAAAAAATTAGATTTAAATTGATCTAATCAAAATAAACTTCTAATCTAGATAACTATATGTAGAACTATTCTACAACTAGTCTAGACATGCATCAATCATATCTCATATGATGTTTAAAATTAAATAATTTTTATTTACTATTTTTTAGATGTTATTATAATAATTATAATATCAAAAAATAATAAATAAATAGATCTAAAATATGATTTAATCAAATTAAATTATAAACATGCAAGACTATTCTATAGAACTATTCTATTTTAGAACTAGTCATGCATATTTTCTAATCTTAGATCCAAATCATTTAATTTTAATTTTTTCTAATTTTAGATCTGATCACATCTCATGTGACATCTAAAATCACTTATTTTTTAATTAAAATAAATTTAAAATTAGATCTAAATACTTTTAGAACCTTGGCTCTGATACCAGTTGAAGAGAAATCCTGATTTTTCCGGATCCAGGTTCGTTCAGATCTGATCAGATCAAGAGATATATTTTAAAAAAAATTTTTCTTTGATCTAGATCAGATCTGAAGATATTTTAGATCTTGAATTCTTATTATTTTAATAATTAAAATAAAATTAGATAAATTAAATCAAATTTAATTTACCTTGATAGTGGGTAATCCTATTACCCGATTGATGATCCTGTAAGCAGCGGAAGGTTCTGGATCTAGCCATGCAAGTGCCTGGCCTCTATCGGTATCCACTCAGGCTGGATCTGGAGATCCTCTTCTTCTCTATCATGTCTCCAAAAATTAGATCTGGATCTGATCTGGAGGATCTTCAAAACTCCTTTTGAAGATCAGCAGTTGTCCTTTGCAGCAGCGCAGCCTTCTAGCTTTCAGTCGCCTTTCTCTCATCTGGATTGCACCAACCAAGAATCCAAACCTCTTTGGATGTGGAGAGAAGAGGGAGAAGGTGCTTTGGCATGGAGGAGGAGAGGAGAAGCAGCCTTGGGGCATGGAGAATTATGATGATCTTTGAGTTGGGCGCAGGGTCTTATTTATAGACTAAGCGTGATCCAACTCCTCTTCTTCCCAACCAATCACAACCCTTTGTGAAATCAGATCTAAATCTGATTGGTGGGAATAGAGTCCCCTGGATTCCTCCTTAGATGGGTGCCTAAGACCAGTCAAAGTTGGTTCTTAGGAGAACTCTAATCGAAATCCAAAAAGGAGATGGAGTCCCTGTCCAACAGGGACTCCTGGGCGCCTCCAACTTGGGCACACGCCAAGGGTGGCGTGCGCCCTCCTCCTTGCCAGGTTCTGGCAGGGGGACAAGCCCCCACCAGCCCTCCAATAGGTGCATGACATGTGGACAAAAGTCAAAGTATCAATGGTCAACATTTGACCAGTCAAAGGTCAACTTTTGACCAAAGTCAAAGGATGAGAAATGGCAGGTGACCAAAAATGGTAGGTAATGTCTTACAAAATAAGACAACCTTTTCTGACTTGGACAAGCTCCAGTCAGACAAAGTGAAGGCCTCTGATTGAGCACAAACTCCTTTGGCTCAGTCAGGACAACTATTTATGATAGTAAAAGAAGAACGTTAGGTTCAATCGAGTGCTAGCACGATTTCCTTGAACCTAATTGAATCTCATTCAGATCAATTGAACTGGATCAGTTCAATTGATGATCACCAGATTCAAACCCTTGTTTGTGTGACCCAGTTAGGTTCAGTTCTGTATGGTAATGGGATATGTCATGATCTCTATCATCGACATCATCGAAACTCCTTTCGATGGATCAGAACTCTTCTGATTCGAACAGCTAGAATGATCGATCATCTAAATCATTCTAATTGCTCCCAAAATCCACCAGTGACACCTAGCAGTATATGGTGGCAACCCATCAGAGCTGAATGCGAACCTCTTGGTGCAGCTACCTGTGTGATTAAGTTCTTCTATCTTGAGCCCCGATCAGATTAGGGTTAAGGTGAACTCGTCAAACCCTAGTTTCTGTCATATGATGTAATCATTCGATTCAAGTCCGATGTGAAAATCTAAATAGAAACTCTTTCTATTATTTCACTCTGCCATGGCCATGGGCTTCTGGACTTGATTCTCATGATCATCATAGGGCTGCTCCTCTACCACCGAGGTAGATAGATTCCATCTTGATGCAATCCAGTTCCTACAATGAACATGCTATAGCCAACATACACCTCAGGGTTCCATATGGCTAGGAGACCGAGTAATGGTGTAGTCAAACTAATAACACCCTCAAGGTGAACTGCCGATGCATCCTCAGGTCAAAGAACCAGACACACTACTGCAGCATCGAGTCAGTCATTGACGAGAAGGTAGACTCCTAATGACTACTCGAGGTGGTCACGCTCAGTGCCCTCGTTCTCTAACGAGTATCCTGTACTCTCGCTCTGGTGTCTCCACACCGTAGACTCAAGACTCATCTACTAAAGAGAAGCGATTGTACACCAACCTTTCGGATCAATCACCATCCTCATGATGATCCTATGGTTGGAAGCATTTTATGAGTTAATAATGATTATTCATGTCTTAAATTTTCAACTCTTGAAAATATGAATTATCATTACCATTAACTCAAAGGATGTATCACAGACACTAAATACACATATGTGATAGAAAATAATCCATTTTATTGATTATAGTCATAATTATAATTTTGCCCTTAGAAGTGTATTACAAGTGTCAGCCAATTCTGGCTTCTAGGGCATATATATCTAACATTTTGCATGTGCCACTTCACCTAGAACTGTGCATCTCCAGCATTGGTGCTAGGATATTGATCCTCTTGCACTCCTCCACTCTAAACTTATGTCACATCTCCATTAGTGAAGCCACCTCTATTCGGTGCTCCACTTGAAACTAAAGTCTCCCTGATGCCGTAGAAGCCAACTCTATAACCGAGTCCCCCAAGGACAACCACTCAATGCTGCACTACTGAGCCTACCACTGCACCTCAAACATACTTACTGCTCCTTTGGATCCTCCATACTCTATGGACCCCTCTGAAGCCATCTTAGATACCTCCACAACCCATAGGCACCTTCGAAACATACAGGAGCTCATCCAACTCCTCTGAATCTAGTGATTGAATCCCAAAATATTCTATCCTAGCACTTCTCTTTTGCCTTTGCACCAACCATCACTTCACTTACGTCCGAGGGAACTATAGCTCAAACCCTGTCCTGGGCTCAAATCCATCTATCTCATCCTGAGGCTCCTAAGACTCCCTGGCTCTCCCTGAGACCAGATCCTAGTCTTTTTGAGATGCCTCCTGACACTCTCTATGGAGATACCTCCCTCGACTGTTGCACCATCAAGCCTCTCTCAGTCCCATGTCTTCAGAAAAGCACGACTATAGCACTCCAACACTTTCTACCTCATCTCGACACCGCCTCCTTATAGGTATCCAAGTCCTCTCTTGCTGTACACAAACCATCCTTCACCTGAACGGCGACTCTCCCTAGTGCTCCTATAGAAGAAACCTGATGCAAGATCAATCATCCAGCCCTGACCTACTGGACCTCTATGGATCATCCATCTCCATCACCTCCAAGGCTTCATAAATTCATGCTCTGATCGAATCGCTGAATGCATCCATGACTACTCACACCTTCCTACAACCAAAGGATATATAGTTGCTTCTTCAGCTTTTCTTTGACCATTATCCCTTGGAAAACCTCTCTTCATCCGCCAAACAGCCCCATACTACCCATCTTCCTAGAGAATCCTATCACCCATCATATATTTCAATCTCTCCAACCAAGATCGATCAAAAAATCATGCACCCAAATCTTCCACCCCAAAAAAACCCCTTTCCATAAATTCTCTCAATCTTCACTTTCAACCCGCTGCTATCGATTGGCAAAACCACGATAATAACAAGGTAAATCTGAGACATACTATGGAATACTCATGTAGATTTCTAATTTCATCTTGTATGACTTCTCCTTTGCTTCCACGAACCATCAGGTTCTGATACCAAATGTTGGTGCATCACCTACCTTCGATACCATGTTGCAAAAATTCTTGATCTTTAGCATGAACCTAAGGAGATCTTTGACATTCTTTAAGGGCAACAAACCACCAATCTACCAATCTAGATTTGTGATGGGGCACCTCCCTCCTTGGGCTTGAGGGAGGCACCCCCCTTGTGGCGGCAACTCTAGAGAAAAGAGAGAAGAGAGATTAAGAGAGAAAAGATCTGTATTGCTTGCACCAATAAAAACCCTAAAACAACTTATGTATTTATACATAGATATTATGCCAGACCAAAAACTCCCTTGGTTAACCTAATACAAGAAAGCACTCACCGAGCCCATGTACATCCATGTCTCTCATGCTCTCATCTTCTAGATCTAAACCCGACCCATCTGTGAGTTAGCCCCCTTAAGATCTTATTGGTACAGGCCTTAAGATCCTCTGCATTAATCCTAATCCAAGGCCAAATAGAAAATTCGAACAGTTTTGTTTGCCATAGTCGAGCCGACTCTCTCAGAAGCCAAGCTGGCTTGGTTGCTTCTCATCCAAATTCTATTTTCTATCTGCTTGAGATAACTAGCTCGACTGTGCCTTGAGTTGACTCGATCTCAGCCCGAGCTAGCTTGACCGTGTATTCGAGCAAGCTCACCTTTGTATCAGTCCCTTGTCTTGGTTGATTCTTTTTCTTAGCTTTGGTTCTTTGCTCCACCTTATATCCCAGATCTTCGGAGCACCTACCAAGCCCCTCAAGATCCTCGCACCTGAACCTCAAGCCTGTGCAGGGCTACATGCTGCCATCACCTAGGACAACTTCTATCCTAGCTTTAGAACTCACATCTGTCCTAGATTTCTGGAGCCAACACTCTAGCTTCTCTTGTGGCCTCCCAAGGCTTAGGAGCACCACAAATCCTAACAATTTATTTCGTATCAATGCTAGGTGATGTCATGGTGATACACTAATAAGCACAAATTGAGAAGATGATAAGGCATTTGATGGAAAGTTTGAAATCAATACAATAAAGCTCAAAATAAGATAATTGATAGAGAATTTAAGATCGTAAATTCATCAATATTTTCAATCAAATCAAATCAATAAATTTCTCTTTTTTTTAATGTTAATAGCTAGTTTAATTTACTTTTCAACTTTCTCTTCCTTTGTATTTAAAAATAAGCATATTTTAAATTTAGATTATCAATATGATATATATATATATTCATTCTTTAACATTATCTCCTACTTTTTTTTTTCAAAATTTGCATGCTTAAGCTTTACAATTTTTGTTACACCTTTTTCTTTCAAGTTAAGCTTCTTTAATTTGATACCATATTAAACTTTAATTAATACTAATTTAGTAATTAATTCATCTTAAATAAATTCTTCTCTTTATGTCAAGATATTTTCAATCAAGTAGCCTTTTAAGACTAAAAATTTTACTTTCTCTCCCTATCTTTTAAATTGAGCATATTTAATATGAACTTAACTGATGCCAAATTTAAAAATTTAGATTATTTAACTTTTAAATTTAGATTTTTAAATTTAAGTATATTTTAATTAAAAGATTATATCTTCTTTAATATTTTCTATTCTTTTTATAAAAAATACATTATGGGTTTTACTTTCAAATTTAGATCAAGAGTTCTTCCATTTTTCAAAAATATAGATGAATACATACTTGACCATTTTAATTAAAAAAAATTTAAATTTTAAAAATTTTGAATAATATAGTCTTGAAAATACTTTTTTTCTTTTAATACTAAAGTAAATCATTCAAAAATATATCATAAGAATTTATCTTAAATAATATAATAGCAAGAATATGATCGTGAAAATTCAAATTTGAGACATAGCATACTTTTCTTTTGCCAAAAGATAATGCAATAAAATTCAAGACAAAAATAGATTATTTGATACAAAATATAATAACAATTATGATAAATTTTTGAGAAATTATTTGTTGGTTCCATTTGAAAGAAATTTTTTTTATTTATTTTTCTAAATTTTATAAATCCAAAATATATAGATCCTTTCAAAATTATGAATTTGGATATATGATAAGAATTTTTTAAAAAAAATATCTTTTTTCTTTTTTTAAGTAGTATCTATCAATTTGAAGCATAATATATCAATCTTATAATTTATCTTAAGACATAATATCAAAAATATATTCATGCATATTAGATTATACATAAGGATGCTTTCTTCTTTTTGTCAAAGATAAAGCAATAGAATGCAAGATGATAATGATCTATTTGATATTAATCATTAAAGTTTTTGATTGAAAAAGATGAATCAATTTAAATGTAGATTAAATTATCTTGATAAATTAATTTGAATTGATATCAATAAATCATGCAAAATAAATCATAAAGAGATATTCTATTTAAACTTAGGTCTTTTTTTTCTTAAGAAATGTAATTTAATAAAGTTTAGAAAAGGTATAAAATTTTTGATTTTATCTTAAATGATATCATATAAGCTATGTGAAATCAGATTTGAGATAAAACATTCTTATCTTCTGCCACAAAAAAAATTTAAGACAAGAATAGACTATTTGATACCAATTATAAGAGATATGATACTAATTATTTTAAAATTCAGTTCAAACAACAAACTTCTTGATATCAAACATGAAAAGTAATTCAATTCTAGATATCCAATATTTTGAAGAGAAAAGGTAACATCCTTGAAAGATCTTCTCCAATTTGATACCCATTGAGTTGAAATAGATCAAGATTTTCTTAAGAGATTTGATACCACTTTAAGATTGAAGAAAAACTAATTTTTAAATTTTTTGCTTGAAAATAATATGAATAAAATATGAAAGTATATTTTAAATTCAATTTAATACCAAGTATGAAAGACATTCTTCAAGTTGGGGAATGAAATCAATTAAGATTGAATGAGAGAAATCTAGATATTTGCTCTATGTGTTGATCTAACTATGGAATTTTAAATCCTTAGGGGTAAACTTAAAATACAATGCAATTTAACACATCAAGCATTTCGAGTTTTATGAAAGGATGCTTTATCTTCAAGTATTTATTTCATGCAAGTTTTTAGTATCAATTTGATAATTTAGCATCTTATGAAAAAAATAGTTTTACTTGCAAATTTTTTCCAATCAAAAATATTTATAGTAAATTAAGCTTCTTGTAATCTAAGTTTATCAATTGCAAAATTAATATGGTGAAGCTATTATATCATGTTGAATTTCAAAATAATCTTAATTCATATCATAACATGATACTTAGAAGAGAGCATATTGATCTCTTAAAATCAAAGTATTCAAATCATTGCAAGCATCAAAATCAATTATATTTATCAAAATATAAAAAGAATCATCGTATGCATATATATTAATAAATCATTAAAGTCAATACATTCAATGAAATAATTATTGATGGAGTGATGTAAGAAAGATCTAAAGTTTACCAATCATCATCCATCCTAGTTCATTTCCAAGGCATCCATTCAAAAAATTTTTCTTCTTTTATTTCATTGGATCCTTTGTATCCCTACAAAATCAGTTTATAATTTTTGGTACCCAAGCTTTCTTGGGTTCATTGGAGTTAGTGCTCAAGATTCCTTTTGGAATGCAAATTTGCTTAAAAGCTATTTGCCCATTTCTTTTAGCATTACATTCAAAAATTTTATGGCCAACTTTATTGCATTTAAAGTACTTAAATGAATGATTCTTAGTTGAAGCTTTGTTGAACATATTTTTGACAACCTTTTGTTTTCTTAATGAGTTATAGCAATATTTAGATTTGTCAAAAACAATCCTTTGATTATTTAATATAACTTGAAGCTTTTGAGATCCAATTATAAACTTTTCAATCATGAACTTCATGCTTTCAATCTCTTTCTTTAGTTTGATAATTTCTTCTAAAAGAGATTTATCAAATTTACTATTTTTTTTTAGCAGAAAATCTTAGTTTATTAAGTTCTTCTTTCAACTTAAGATTTTCTTCAATCATAGATTTTTTAGATTTTGAAAATCTTTCTTTTTCTTTAACTAAGAAATTTTTAGATTTAACTATATTCTCTTTTTTCTTAGTTGAACCTTCTATTTGCTTCAAGAAATTTTTTTTCTTTGGCTATATTTTCATATTTTTTAATATATCTTCTTTTTCATTCAAAATTTTATTTTTCTCTTCAGCCAAAGATAAGTTGGATTTTCTAAGCTCTTTGTTTTATAACCTTATAATCTTAAGTTCATCCATTAACTTATTCAAGGCTTCATATAATTTATTAAAAATAAATTCAAAGAAATGTTCATGATATACCTCATCATTTTGAGCTATGAGGCAACAACTTGCTATACCTTCCTCCTCTTTCTCATTCTTTTCTTGGCCTTGCTCCCCCTTAATCATTATTTTTTTTTCTTTTATTTCTTTCTTTTCTTCTTCTTTTCATGTTTATGAACCATAAGGCATGAGTTGCAGTGAGCTATCTTTTCTTCTTGGAAGCTTAATATTTTTCTTTGATTTGCTTTCTCAAAAGTAGTTTCTAATTTCTTTCATATTTGATTTACTAAAATACATAAAAAAATTATATTAAAAATATTTATATCTAATGAACAATAAAGTAAATTCACTACTTTCATATTTATTTGAATCATTTCTTTATCATGAATCAATGCATTGGGTGTATGTAGGCCATTGATTATAATTTTTCATAAATTATAGTCATATGCTTGAATAAAGATTTTTATCCTAGCTTTTCAATAAGTATAATTCAAGCCATCAAATAATGGGGGTCTATCTATAGAATGTCCATCATTAAAAAAAGAATCCATTTGGACTGCCTAGATCTTTAGTTCTTGATGGTTAGGTTAACAACTAATAATAGAGCACTTGCTCTGATACTACTTGTTGTCCAGAGGTGGCAACCCAAGAGGGAGAGGTGAATTAGGTTTAAAAAAATTTTGGCCAAATTCAAATCTACATAAGTTTATGCTTTACTTAACTTAATTCAATTCAATAAAATTAACTAGTGTATGCAACAGAATCAAGTATGAATGAATTTAAGCAAGAGTTGATCCAAATTAATAAGTAATTAATAATTTAAGGCATGCAAGATATGTAAAGCAATAGAAAAGATAACGTAATAGAAATGCATAAAGAATTTATAGTGGTTCGGTGTAACCCCACATCTATGTCCACTCTCCAAGATCTTCTTAAAAATTCTACTGTAATCTTAAATTATAGTACGTTTGTTTTAATCTGGGATCACAAACAAATCTAGTAGATTTTATCGGGCTCACCAACCACAATCCTACACCGATAGTTTTTTTGGATTCACTATCAATCTAGTTGATTTTATGAGCTCACCAACCAAAATCTATACACCATCCAATTATTGGCTTGGACTAGCCTATACCCTAAGTTTCTTATCCCAAAGAAACTTGCAAAGAAAATAAAATACAAGAAATAAAATTCAGCACAAGAAAGAAAATAAAAAGAAAACTCTTTTGGAGCTCGAAGAAGTGGATGAATGAATGCTCTTGGCTAGCTTCTCTTCTCTTCAAATGGTGTTGAGAGATTGCTTGAAGTGTTGTAGAAGATGACTCTTTGATGCCTTCTGAATTTGATGCTCAAATCTCTTTCTTTTCTTCTTTTATTGGATATTCAATGTAACACTTTCTTCTTGAATGATTTTCTTTCTAAAACCATTAAAAATTCTATCCAAAATATTTTTCTAACTCTTTTTATATTTGAGAGTGGCTTAGAAGTGAGTTTTGACTATTGAGAAGCATGGACCAGCCATTTGAGTGGAAAATGGTCCGTTTGAAAAAGCTATAGAAAAGTAGCCATTTATAGTCATTGTAGTCACTAGGTTGGCTCAGTTTTTAGCTGGGTCAACTTAGTCCTCTCTGGGTCGGCTTAGTTTATAGCTTGATTGGCTCAGTCTCCTGGATCTTGAAAAACTAGCTTTCTGTACTTTTATCTTTCGCTTCCACTGAGACTAAGTTAGCTCAGTCTCAGACTGGGTCGGTCTAGTTTGCATGCCATGCTTGCCGAACAGCCCATTTCAAAAGAAGATAACCTAGGGATCATCCCTTGGGTTGACTCTTTTGCTAAAACTTGAATATCTTCCAATTTATGTATCCAAAAATCATGGGATTACCTTCAAAAGATCAAAAATTTTCTCTAATTGCTCTTAAGGCTTTCGAACCATATTCTTTTCTAACTTGGTAAAATTATAATTTTGCCCTTCTTCAAGGATCTTTATCAATTCAATTTTCTTGAAGCTCTTGACTTGACAATTTTTATGTGGATCTTTTCTTCGATTAATTTTTATTAATTTAAATACCTACAAAGACATACATACATTTTTGAAATACATGATTAGTATCATTTACACTCAATATTTTAGAATCATCAAAATCAATCAGTGGGTCAACAAATTAGACCTTGATGATTGACAATTTTAATTGGGTGAATCAGAAGAATTCTGCTCCATCGAAAGATGTTTCGATGATGTCGATGATAGAGATCACAACATGCCTCATTATCATATAGAACTGAGCCTAATTGAGTCACACAAATAAGAATTTAAATCTAGATGTCATCAATTAGGCTAACCTAGTTTGATTGATTTGGATTTGATCAAATTAGGTTCAAGAAAATTATGCTAGCACACGATTAAGTCTGACTTTCTCTTTCTATTGACCTTCTAGTTCGTCTTGACTGAGTCAAATTGGATTTGGCTTATCCAAAAGTTCTATTTGGATTTGTCTTGGTTTGATTGAACCTTATCTTGGTCTGATCAAGGCTTCTCCAAAAAGAAATAGGCTTGTCTTAAATCTCATAAGATGGGAATAAGACAAGGGTTGTCTTAGCCCATCTTTGCATAAATTAAAGGGAGAGGGGCGTGCGCCCCTTGGAGAATTTCTAGGGGCACATGCCCCTAGGTGTTTCATGAGAAAGGGAAGGGCACATGTCTCCTTTGGCTGTGCACCCCATAAGGGTAAAATTGGAGACCTTATTCAAATAGGTTTTGACTGGGTCAAAGAGTTTGATTTAGATCAAACTCTAGGGCGATAAGAGCCTTGCACCAAGGCCTATGCTTATCCCTTCTCCACTCCATTCTGGTATTTGTGTTACAAAAATCTAAAGAAAAATGGGTTGAGGCATGGAATTTTAGATGGGAGTCTTGCTTTAAGCAAACTAGTTGCTTAAAGCTCTAGGACTCCAGGGTTGTAACTAGTCTGTAAATAGATGTGTTGCTCCCTTGTTTTGGCATCGCAATTAATCTATAGCAAAGCCCTGCCCCTCCCTCCATCTCCACACCCCCTATCTTTGATCTTCTCCCTCTTCTCCATGATCAAGGAGTTGGGCAAAATAGCAAGGAAAGGTCAAGGTCCTGTAGGTGCAAAGATCAGGCGAATCAGTTTCAGTTCATGTGATGGACGAGCTGCTATTGGAGATCATTTTTGAAGGCACACTAGAAGTTTTTAGATCTGATCTTCTTAGATCAGATCTAGTAGGAGAGAACATCTAGATCTGATCTGAGTGGACTTTGGTAGAGGTTGGATACGTGCGTGGCTCAAGTCGGAACCTCAGACTTTGTCAGATCATCGATAGGGTAAATAATTTACCAAAAAAGGTAACATAAGATGTTACTAGATTTAGTTTTTATTTTTTATTTTTTCTATTAGTGTTAGATATGTGTGCCCTAGAAGCCAAAATTGGCTGACACTTGTAATACACTTCTAAGGGCAAAATTATAATTTTAATTATAAATAATAAAATGGGTTATTTTCTATCACATAAGTGTTTTGAGTTAATGGTAATGATAATTCATATTTTCAAGAGTTAAAAATTTAAGATATGAATTTTTATTTATTAATTCATAAAATGCTCTTGACCGTAGGATCATCATGAGAATGGTGATTGATCTAGAAGGTTAGTGTACAATCGCTTCTTTGTAATAGATGAGTCTTGAGTCTACGGTGTAGAGACACTAGAGCGAAAGTACAGGTACTCATTAGAGAATGAGGGCACTGAGCGTGACCACCTCGAGTAGTCATAAGAAAGTCTACCTTCTCGTCGATGACTGACTCGATGCTACAGTGGTGTGTCTGATTCTTTGACCTGAGGTGCATCGGTAGTTCACCTTGAGGGTGTTATAGTTTGACTACACCATGACTCGATCTCCTAGCCATTCGGAACCCTGAGGTGTATGTTGGCTATAGCATGTTCATTGTAGGAATTGGATTGCACCAAGATGGAATCTATCTACCTCGGTGGATGAGGAGCAGCCCTATGATGATCATGAGAATCAAGTCCATAAGCCCATGGCCATGGCAGAATGTGAAATAATAGAAAGAGTTTCTATTAAGGTTTTCACATCGGACTTGAATCGAATGATTAAATCATATGATAGAAATTAGGGTTTGACGAGTTCACCTTAACCCTAATCTGATCGAGGGCTCAAGATAGAAGAACTTAATCACACAAGTAGCTGCACCAAGAGGTTCATTTTTAGTTTTGATGGGTTGCCACCATATACTGCTAGGTGTCACTGGTGGATTTTGGGAGCAATTAGAATGATTTAGATGATCGATCATTCTAGTTGTCTGAATCAGAAGAGTTCTGATCCATCGAAAGGAGTTTCGATGATGTCGATGATGGAGATCATGACATATCCCATTACCATACAGAACTAAACCTAACTAGATCACACAAATAAGGGTTTGGATCTGGATAATCATCAATTGGACTAACCCAGTTCAATTGATTTGAATAAGATTCAATTAGGTTCAAGGAAATCGTGCTAGCACACGATTGAGCCTAACATTCTCCTTTTTCTATCATATCAAAAATTATCTCGACTGAGCCAAATGAGTTTGTGCTCACTCAGGTATCTTTACCTGATCTGACTGGAGCTTGTCTAAGTCAGAAAAGGATTGTCTTAATTTATGAGATAAATTTGAGACAACACCTACCATTTTCCATCACCTGCTAATTCTTGTACTTTGACTTGGTCAAACGTTAACCTTGGATCCTTGGACATCTGCCCATGTGTCATGCACTTATTGAAGAGCAGATAGGAGCTTGTCCCTTCTCTAAAAACTGAAAAGAGAGGGGGCACATGCCTAGGATGGCGTGCGCCCATGGATAAGGATGCTGGAGTCCCATACGGATGGGACACTAGGTTGCTTGTTGGATTCAAACTAGGTGACCCTCACCTATAGACTTTGACCAATCTTAGGCACCATCTTAGGATGAATACGTGGATCTCTTATCCCATCAATCAGATTTAAATCTGATTGAACGAAGCAACATGATTGGCCGAGATGATGCAGCACTGCATGGCGCAGTAGAGTCTATAAATAGACCCTATCTATGTCCGCTTTTTATGAACTTCTCTCCTAGCCACACCCCAAGGCTGCCCCTCTCCCTTCTCCATGCCAACATCTAGCCCTCTCTCTCCTCCCCACATCCATGAAAGTTGGGTTCTTTAGATTAGTGCAAGTCAGGCAAGAAAAGACTGACGAAAAAGGAATAAGGCAGCACTACTGCAGAGACGACAGGCGATCTTTAGAAGGTGTTTTAAAGATCCTCTAAATCAGATATAGATCTAATTTTTGGAGAAAAGAAAGAGAAGAAGAAGATCTCTAAATCCAATCTAAGTGGATACCGGTAGAGGCCAGGCGCTTGCATGGCTAGATCTAGAACCTCAGAGCTTCCGCAGAATCATCAACAGATAATCAGATTACCCAAGATCAAGGTAAAATTAATTCAGAATTAATTTAATTTTATTTTCTTAATTATCAAATGATAATATTAGATCTGAAAAGTGTTAAATTTGATCTAAATCTAAGAGAAGAATTTTTGAAATATGCCTCTTGATCCAATCAGATCTGAACGAATCTGACCCGGGAAATCCTAGGATTTTCCTTCAATTGGTATCAGAGCCAGGCTCTTATTAAATTTATTTAGATCTGATTTTAATCTAATAAATTAGTAATTTCAAATATCACATGATATATGATTAAATATAAAATTAGAAAATAAAAAATTAAAATTAATTGATCTAGATCTAATATGTATGAGATACATAACTAGACTAGGAATAGAATTATTCTATGTGTAGTCTAGCATAATCATATTTTTTATTTGATTAAATATAATTTTTAGATCTATTTATTTACTATTTTTTGATATTATAAATATTATAATCAGATCTAAAAAATAAAAAATAAATTAAATTTAATTTTATTCATATGAGATATGATAGTTGCATGTTTAGACTAGTTGTAGAATAGTTCTACAAATTAGGTCTAGATTAAATTTTATTTGATAAGATCAAATTTAAATCTAAATTTTTTAGATTATTATGAGATAATTTAGATCTAAAAATATGCATGCATGATACATGAGATGTATGCAAAATATGCCATTTTAATTAGATCTAATTTTTTATATGAGATATATGATTAGATCTAATTAACTGTTTTGTAGATTAGTTGTATTTCCTGATTAAGGCATTCCCTTGGCCGTCCGGTCATAAGAACAAAGTAAGGGCTTTAAAGACCCTCTCCTTCCCATTCGATGGGGTGTTCTTATGATGTGTAGGGGTGCTGCGCATTCGTCCTTAATCAGAAATTGAAAACTTACTTTCTGCAAAACCCTAGATCCTGAAACCCTAGGATTTATTTACATATTTTGTTTATGAACCCTAAACTTAATTAAGAATTAAGATTATGAAATATTAATTAGGTCTAAAATTGAAGAATTTTAGATCTAAGACATATTCATAATACTGGGTTCGGGCTTGGGTAGCTCAATTAGGTCTAAGCGGTTGATCAAACCGAATCAAGAGTTGGTTAGATGGGATCAACAATGCTTAAATTGACCAGCCTAATAGGATTAAGTCTGGGTCAAGATCGAGTCACGTGAGTGATCGATCAAGCTAAGACCTAATTAGGCTCAGTGGTTAGAGTCTGGATTGTAGGCTAACCCAATTGGTTCTGGCTCAATAATTTGGTGTCTAAGGTAAGTTTGGCAGATACGATCCGACTGATTTTTAATTGGGAGCTACTCGACCTCGAATGCATTCTTGTCGAGTTAATGGCATATCCCTTCCACCGGTCTCACTTACCTGGCCATATTTGTTGACTCAGTTCTGATCTGAGGTGGTCAATAATCCGAGCTAACCCATGCCACTAGGTTAGTCATAATTGGTTATGACTATGTCAAGTCTAGTTTAATGAGACCTAAATCAAATCTCCCTAAGAAAAGATTAAGTCTAAGGTCTTCCACCATTGTAGATGTGCGGGCCCTTTTCCGAGGTTGATTGTTCTCGGTGGACTGGTTATAGTGGCTCAGTTGCACCGAAAAGATGCAACCATGTCTATTAGGCATTGGATGCTATGGGCTGGAGGATGAGTTGGGCTCAATATTTTGGATACGGTGAGAGACTCAATTAGGAATCCAGTCTGTGCAAATGGTGGGTCTGACTTAACTAAGGAGTGGATCAATATTTCGGACATGGTGAGATTCATGAATTAGAGACCAAGTTTGGGTGCACCATGATTAGAGAATCATTGAACAAGAGTTGTTCACTCATTGGCTAACCCATCACCAATAACTGTTAGGTGAGGTGATGAGTCAGTTGGTGAGACCGCACCACCCACTAGAAATCATTAATCGTGGAGATTTTTGCATCTCTACAGAGGGAGTGTAGGGATCCGAGAAAATAGTGGGAGCTAATTTATTTTAAAAATAAAATTTTAAATAAATTGGTCAAGTCTTAATTACAATATCTAACTAGAAACTTTGACTCTCTACAGAAAAATGTCTGCGTCCAACCCACTTAGCACGTATCCTGGACACACCATAGACTGACCGAACCAAATTATAAAGATTGGCTCAGAAACTTCAAAATTATTTTGGGTTTTGAGAAGTTAACTCATGTATTGGACCAGGACCCTCCCACCTTACCAGCCCGTCCATCCATTGAACAGAGAGCATCTCTGGATAAAATGGATAGACGAAGATAATAAGGCCAGATACTTACATGTTGGGCTCGATGTCTGATGAGCTCCAGCACCAACATGAAGATATCAGGGACTGCTCGCCAAATGTTGGCTCACCTATAGGAGATGTTTGGTGAACAGAGTCGCGCAGCCAAGTATCAAGTCACTAAATGACTTTTTAAGGCTAAGATGCGTGATGATGGGCAGTCAGTCCAAGATCACTGTCTGATGATGATCAAGGACATGGAAGAGCTTGAGAAGCTCGGTGTGAAGTTAGGACTTGGATCTGCAGAATGATATTAATTCTGCAATCCTTGACTGATGCATATGGGCAATTCATCATGAATTACCACATGCATAAACTTCAAAATTCCTTGGCCGAACTTAATGAATATGCTGGTTACCGCTGAGCTTTCTATGAAAGGTTCTAAAGGCTCAGTTCTTGCTATGGAATGGACTTCTTCCAAAAGAAAGTCTTTTGGAAAGAAAAAGAAGTCTGTGAAAAAGCAGAAAGGTGGAAGGAGGAAAGAAGAAGAAGGCAGAGCTGAAGAAGAAGGCCGCTGACAAAGGAAAAGTGTTTCCATTGCAACAGCGACGGCCACTTGGAAGCGGAACTGCCCTACTTACCTGGCCACCCTGAAAGAACAAGAAGGAAGGTCCTTCTGGAGGTATGCTCGTTATTGAGTCTAACCTTATGATTTCTTCTGCATCCAGTTGGGTGCTTGACTCTGGTTCTAGTGCTCATCTGTGCACTTCTATGCAGGGTCTTGAGGATAGCAGGAGGCTGAGGGATGGTGAGATGATCCTACGCATCGAAAATGGAGCAAGAGTTGCTGCAGTGGCCGTGGGAACATACCCTCTTCGACTTACCATCTGGTTTAGACTTAGTTTTAAAAGACTGTTATTATGTGCCTGCAGCTAAGCAGGAATTTGATTTCTATTTCATTGCTTAGCATTAGAAGGCTATGTGAATTACCTTCTTCTTAAGGACCATTGTAACATTCTTTATGAAAGAAATAAAATTGCAAATGGTTTTCCTTATTAATGGTCTTTATCAGTTACATATTGATGTATCTATTTTTAACTATCGAGCAAAATATGAATGCCATAAAATCAAAACGACCTAGGGATAGTCCAAATGATAGGTATCTATGGCACCTAAGATTAGGTCATATAGCAGAAGATAGGATTAACAAATTGGAGAAAAATGGGCTATTGAGTCCATTGACTTTCGAGTCATATCCAATTTGTGAATCTATCTTCATGGCAAAATGACTAAACTCCCTTTTGTAGGACATGGGGAAAGGGCCACAGATCTTCCTTGCCCTAGTACATACTGATGTGTGCGGCCCATTTGATGTGCCGGCTAGAGGCAATTTTGTCTACTTCATTAACCTTTACCGATGATTTATCTAGGTATGGGTATGTGTATCTTATGAGACACAAGTCTGAAGCTTTTGAAAAGTTCAAAGAATTCAGACATGAAGTAGAAAAACAAACTGAAAAACCCATTAAGGTTCTTCGATCAGATCGAGGAGGTGAATACCTTAGTCAAAATTTCCTAGACTATCTCAAGGAAAAATGGCATAGTCTCTCAATGGACTCCACCAGGAACACCTCAACTCAACGGGGTTTCAGAATGGAGAAATCGGACCCTATTAGGATATGGTTCCGATCCATGATGAGCTTCACAGACCTTCCCTGATTTTCTTTGGGGACACTCATTTGTTAACTTCAATATTATCTTACTGAATAGGGTTCCTTCTAAAACCGTTCCTACCACACCGTATGAGATATGGCATGGTAAGAAACCAAGTCTGAGTCATCTCAGAATTTGGGGTTGTCCGGCTCATGTCAAAAGACAACAAGCGGACAAGTTAGAGTTTAGGTCCTTTAGAGCTCGATTCATAGGATATCCTAAAGAGTCATTAGGATACTTATTTCTACATTCCAGAAGATCCACAATGTGATTGTGAGTCGACATGCCATCTTTCTTGAAAAATAGTTTATTCAAGATAGCGGCATTGGAAAGCAGATCAAGCTTGATGAGAAAGTCTCACAAGAGCAACGAGCTAAGGACCAAATTGGAACCAAATCAGGTTGAGCCAATAAGAACACTACCTCCTCCACCTCGTAGATCGAAAAGAGTTTTCCATCCCCCTGAGAAGATACTTAGGTACTTATTTCAGAGGAAAGTAGAGGAAAATGTTCCTCGTAGGTAATGGTGCTCATGGTGATGATCCCAAAACCTATAACGAGGCGATATCAGATATCGACTCCGAGAAATGGCTTAGAGGCAATGAAGTCAGAAATTGACTCGATGCACTCAAACCAAGTCTGGACCTTGGTAGATCCACCAGAAGGTATAGTACCTATTGGGTGTAAATGGATCTTCAAGAGAAAGATTGGTGCAGATGGGAAATGTGGAGACATTCAAGGCTAGACTAGTGGCAAAAGGTTATAGTCAACGCGAAGGCATTGACTATCAGGATACCTTTTCCCAGTAGCTGCTATGCTAAAATCCATCCGCACATTGCTTGCCATTGTTGCAGCCTATTTCGATTATGAAATATGGCAAATGGATGTGAAAATGGCATTCTTAAATGGATATCTTGAGGAAGATATCTATATGGAACAGCCGCTAGGTTTCACATCCAGTGATACTGATCACAAGGTTTGCAAGCTGCAAAGGTCCATATATGGACTTAAGCAAGCATCTCGGAGCTGGAACACTCGTTTCAATGATGTGATCAAAATGTTTGGTTTCATCAAAAATGAAGAGGAACCATGTGTCTTCAAAAAGGTCAGTGGGAGCGCTGTTGTCTTCCTCGTATTGTACGTGGATGACATCCTCCTTATTGGGAATGATATTCCCATGTTGACGATAGTTAAAATATGGTTGTCCAAGGAATTCTCCATGAAAGACCTAGGTGAAGCATCCTTTATTCTAGGAATTAAGGTCTATAGAGGATAGACCGAATAGGATGCTAGGACTTTCACAGAAGATGTACATAGAGGAAGTACTAAAGAGGTTTAGTATGGAAAACTCTAAGAGGGGTTTAATACCCTTCAGACATGGTATTCATCTTTCCAAGAAGATGTGCCCTAGCACACCTGAGGAAATAGAATGCATGAGCAAGATCCCTTATGCTTCTGCAATAGGGAGCCTCATGTATGCCATGTTATGTACACGACCTGATATAGCCCATGCTGTGAGTGTCACAAGCAGATATCAGTCAAATCCAGGTGAAGAACACTGGACTTCTGTGAAATGTATCCTTAAGTACTTGAGAAGAACTAAGGATATGTTGTTGGTCTTTGGTAATGGAGAACTCCAAGTCCAGGGATATACAGACTCGGACTTTCATGTCCGATGTAGATGATCGAAAGTCGACATCTGGAGTCTGTTTGTGTGCAATGGTGGAGCTGTCAGTTGGAAAAGTTCCAAGCAGAACAGTGATAGCAGATTCCACCATGGAAGCAGAATATATCGCTGCATCAGAAGCTGCAAAGGAAGGCATTCTGGTATAAAAAAGTTTGCTGCATAAAGATTGGAGTGAATGCCATCAGATGCCATTCCTCTGTACTGCGACAACAATGGCGCCATAGCCCTTGCTAAGGAGCCGAGGTCTCACCAGAAATCCAAGCACATCGAGCGGCGATACCACCTCATCCGCGATTACCTCGAGAAGGGTTACGTCGAGGTCAAGAGAGTCGACTCCGCAGATAATGCAGTGCAGACCCACTTACAAAGCCATTGGGCCAGCAGAAGATCGAAGCCCACCTTGAGA
Source organism: Cocos nucifera (assembly GCA_006176705.1). Lineage (NCBI taxonomy): Eukaryota > Viridiplantae > Streptophyta > Magnoliopsida > Arecales > Arecaceae > Cocos > Cocos nucifera. The sequence goes on from QRFJ01001688.1 coordinate 134,046, forward strand.
AGATGGGACTTAGATTTGTAGCCAATTGGCTTTAGGTCAAGTGGGAGTTTGTTAGATATATGTGCCCTAGAAGCCAGAATTGGCTGACACTTGTAATACACTTCTAAGGGGCAAAATTATAATTTTGACTATAAATAATAAAATGGGTTATTTTCTATCACATATGTGTATTTAGTGTCTGTGATACATCCTTTGAGTTAATGGTAATGATAATTCATATTTTCAAGAGTTGAAAATTTAAGACATGAATTTTCATTATTAACTCATAAAATGCTCCTGACCATAGGATCATCATGAGGATGGTGATTGATCCGAAAGGTTAGGTGTACAATCGCTTCTTTTAGTAGATGAGTCTTGAGTCTATGGTGTAGGAGACACTAGAGCGAGAGTACAGGTACTCGTTAGAGAATGAGGGCACTGAGCGTGACCACCTCGAGTAGTCATAAGAAAGTCTACCTTCTCATCGATGACTGACTCGATGCTGCAGTGGTGTGTCTGGTTCTTTGACCTGAGGTGCATCGGTAGTTCACCTTGAGGGTGTTATAGTTTGACTACACCATGACTCGGTCTCCTAGCCATTCGGAACCCTGAGGTGTATGTTGGCTATAGCATGTTCATTGTAGGAATTGGATTGCACCAAGATGGAATCTATCTACCTCGGTGGATGAGGAGCAGCCCTATGATGATCATGAGAATCAAGTCCATAAGCCCATGGCCATGGCAGAATGTGAAATAATAGAAAGAGTTTCTATTAAGATTTTCACATTGGACTTGAATCGAATGATTAAATCATATGATAGAAATTAGGGTTTGACGAGTTCACCTTAACCCTAATCTGATCGGGGCTCAAGATAGAAGAACTTAATCACACAAGGTAGCTGCACCAAGAGGTTCATTTTTAGTTCTGATGGGTTGCCACCATATACTGCTAGGTGTCACTGGTGGATTTTGGGAGCAATTAGAATGATTTAGATGATCGATCATTCTAGTTGTCTGAATCAGAAGAGTTCTGATCCATCGAAAGAAGTTTCGATGATGTCGATGATAGAGATCATGACATATCCCATTACCATACAGAACTGAACCTAACTGGATGTCACACAATAAGGGTTTGGAATCTGGTGATCATCAATTGGAACTAATCCAGTTCAGTTGATTTGAATGAGATTCAATTAGGTTCAAGAAAATCGTGCTAGCACATGATTGAGCCTAATGTTCTCCTTTTTCTACCATAAAAATTATCTCAACTGAGCCAAATGAGTTTGTGCTCACTCAGGTACCTTTACCTAGTCTGACTGAAGCTTGTCTAAGTCAGAAAAGGGTTGTCTTAATTTATGAGATAAATTTGAGACAACACCTATCATTTTCCATCATCTGCTAATTCTTGTACTTTGACTTGGTCAAACATTGACCTTTGACCCTTGGACACCTGCCCATTTATCATGCACTTATTGGAGAGTAGATAGGGGCTTGTCCCCTCTTTAAAAATTGAAAAAAAAGGGGGCATATGCCTAGGATGGCGTGCGCCCATGGATAGGGATGCTGGAGTCCCATACGGATGGGACTCCAAGTTGCTTGTTGGATTCAAACTAGGTGACCCTCACCTATAGACTTTGACCAATCTTTGGCACCACCTTAGGATGAATCCGTGGGTCTCTTATCCCACCAGTCAGATTTAGATCTGATTGAATGAAGCAACGTGATTGGTCGGGGTGATGCAGCACTGCATGGCGGAGCAAAGTCTATAAATAGACCCTATCTGCGCCCACTTTTTATGAACTTCTCTCCTACCCATGCCCCAAGGCTGCCCCTCTCCCTTCTCCATGCCAACATCTAGCCCTCTCTCTCCTCCCCATGCTTAAGAAAGTTGGGTTCTTCAGATTAGTGCGAGTTAGGCAAGAAAAGGCTGACGAAAAAGGAAGAAGGTAGCACTGCTGCAGAGACGACGGGCGATCTTCAGAAGGTGTTTTGAAGATCCTCCAAATCAAATCTAAATTTAATTTTTGGAGAAAAAAAGAAAAAGAGAAGATCTCCAGATTTAGTCTGAGTGGATATAAGTAGAGGTCAAGCACTTGCGTGGCTAGATCCAGAACCTCAGAGCTTCCGCAGAATCATCAACGGGTAATTAGATTATCCAAGATCAAGGTAAAATTAATTCAAAATTAATTTAATTTTATTTTCTTAATTATCATATGTTAATATCAGATCTAAAAAGTGTTAGATCTGATCTAAATCTAAGAAAAAAATTTTTGAAATATGCCTCTCGATCCAATCAGATCTGAACGAACCTGACCCGGGAAATCCCAGGATTTTCCTTCAATCAGATCATTTCAATCAAATCTAAGAACTCTCAGATATAATCGAATCATAGAAATAATTTTTAAAAGTTTTGCTTTAGATCAGATCAGATCAAATTGATCCTACAATAGGAAAACTAGGTTTTTCTTCAATCAGTTCTTCTACCTATCGAAGTTCATCAAGTTCAACTTTAGAGGCAGTAGTTCTTTTCCAAAGAATTTTTTTTAAAAAGACTATCCTATTACTGACGAACATCTTTTGTTCTTCAACAAGGTCGAAGTAATAGACCCTAGTTTTCTTGGAATACCATATAAACAAGCATTTATCAGACCAAGTCTAAGCTTTTCTATCTGCAAATATTTGACATAAGTCAGACAATCCCATACCCTAAGGTGAGAGAGTATAGAGCTTTTGCAAGATTTGCTTGGAACATTGTTCAAAACATAACAAGCAGTCTCAAGTGCACAATCCCAAAAAAAAATTAACAAACTTGCAAATTCCATCATGGACTGAACTATGTCCAATAGGGTTTGATTCCTCCTTTCAAACATACTATTATGCTGTGATGTTTCAAGAGGGGTCCATTATAAGAGTTTTAATACTCTTTTCAAGTTGTTTTTCTATCTCATTATGATATCATTTAAACATTTCAAATGAATAAAATTTATTCTTTACAAGATAGACATACTCATACCTAAATAGGTCATAAGTAAATATAATGAATTAGTAATACTCGCCCCTAGCACACATGTTCATAGGTTCACAAACATCAGTATGTACTAGATCCAAAACATCACTGGCTCATTCATCCTTTCTAGTAAAAGATGATTTGGTCATCTTATCAAGAAGGTAGAATTCATAGATTTTCAATGATCTGCAATCATTGATGTCGAGGATACACTCCTTGACTAACTGATGAAGGAAAATCTAATTTTTCACCATAGGATCGTTCAGATCCAATCAGATCTGAAAGAATATTTTAAAAAAAAATCATAACAAAATCTAATTAGATCTAAAACTTCTCAAATCTGATTCTATAGATTTGATATTAAAAATTAAAATTTAAATAAAATTAAATTAAATTTAAGTACCTGATTGGGTAATCTAATTATCCTACGATAATCCTAATCATTTCTGAGGTTTTAGAATGAGCCACGCAGGCGCCTGGCCTCTACCAGTATCCACTCTGGCAAGATCTAGACATCTTCTCCTCATGAATCTTTTTTCAAAAGATTAGATCCGAATCTAATCTATAGATCCTTCAAAAAGATCTTGAATGCAGTGTGCTCATCTCATGAACACCGTCGCATAGATGTTGAAGTTTGCATCAATTTCCTTGGACCATATTCTCTAATTTGTGCCCAACTTTTAGGCATATAGAAGAGAGGGAGAGAGAGGATCAAAGGGGCATGGTGGATGATAGGGGCGGCAGCAACTTGGGCGTGGAAAAATATTTCATGCATTAAGATACAATGGCGTGAGAAAGGGTTTTAATTCTATGTGCCATCTAAGTGTCCCTCTTTGACCAAATAACCAATTACTTGATCAAAGGTACTTCAAGGATTAATCTCCATATCAAATACCAGATCTCTATCTAGTTTTGATGCCAAAAGGCACTCTAAAAATTAGGGACAAGAGAAGATAAGGAAGAGTCCATTGCGCATAGGACTCTTCCCTCAAGAGTTTGATCCAAATCAAACTCTATCAAAACCTAGTCTAGGCATCTCCATAAATCATAAAATTTGGCACACTCATAATATGACTCAAGTCCTATCACATATCCAAAAATCAAAGAAAAATAATTTTCAGAGAATTTTCTAAAAGCTTCTGATCAGGTGGACCTTAATTCTTTCAATTAGGTCAACTTTTGACCCTAGTCCAATTGCACTATGAATGGATTTAATTTCAATAATTAATCTAATCTGGACAAGTTTTAGTTAGATGAAAATAAATCTATTTAAGATATAGGAATGAGTCAAATCAAATTTGACTCAATTGCGATAAATTAGAAAGATTACAGAAGGAGAAAGTCAAGCTCAATCGTGTGCTAGCACGACTACCTTAAACCTGATTGGATCTTATCCAAATCAATCAAATTGGATTAGCTTAATTGATGACATCTAGATCCAAACCCTTATTTATGTAACTTAGTTAGGTTCAATTACGTATGATAATGAGACATGTCGCGATCTCTATGATCGACATCATCGAAATATCTTTCGATGGACCAAAACTTTTCTGATTCATACAATTAGAGTGATCGATCATCAAGATTATCCTAATTATTCCAAAAATCTACCTATGACACCTAGCAAAATATGGTGGCAACCCATCAGAATTGAAAGCAAACCTCTTGGTGTAGCTACCTGTGTGATTGGATTCTTCTATCCTAAGCCCTGACAGGATTAGGGTTAAGGTGAACTTGTCCAACCCAACATCCATCATATGAATTAATCGTTCGATTTGAGTCTAATGTGAAATTCTAATAGAAACTTTTTCTATCATCTTCACTCTGCCATGGCTATAGGCTTATGGACTCGATTCTCATGATCATCATAGGGCTACTCCTCATCTAACGAGGTAGATAGATCTCTAATTTGTGCAATCCAATTCCTATAATAAACATGCTATAGCCAACACACACCTCAGGATTCCAAATGGCTAGGAGATTGTGTTATGGTGTAGCCAAAATATAACACCCTCAGGGTGAACTACCGATGCACCTTAGGTCGAAGAACCAGATGCACCACTGCAGCATCGAGCTAGTCATCGACGAGAAGGTAAGCTCCCTTATGACTGCTCGAGATGGTCACACTCAATGCCCTCATTCTTTAATGAGTATCTGTACTCTCATTCTAGTATCTCCATACCATAGATTCAAGACTTATCTATCCTAAGAAAGCAATCGTACATCAATCTTTTGGATCGATCATCATCCTTGTGATGATCCTACGGTCATGAGTAGTTTATGACTTAATTATGAGAATTCATGTCTTAAATTTTAAACTCTTAAAAATATGAATTTGTCATTACCATTAACTTAAAGGATGTATCACAAATACTTTAAATACACACTATGATAGAAAATAATCTTTTTATTAATTTATTATCAAAATTATAAAATTATCTTAAGAAGTGTATTATAAGTGTCAGCCAATCTGGCTTCTAGAGCACACATCTAACAAACTCCTACTTGATCTAAAGCCGATCGGATACAAATCTACGTCCCATCTTCTTAAGGTGGGCTTCGATCTTCTATTGGCCTAAAGTCTTCGTCAGTGGATCTACCGCATTATCTATGGAGTCAACTCTCTTGACCTCGATGTAACCCTTCTCGAGGTAATCGCGGATGAGGTGGAATCACTGCTCGATGTGTTGGATTTTTTATGACACCTTGGTTCCTTAGCTAGTGCTATGGCACCATTGTTGTCGTAGAATAGAGGGATAGCATTTGATGGCATCACTCCGAGCTCTATGATGAACTTCTTATACCAGAATGCCTCCTTCATAGCGATGTACTCTGCTTTCATGGTAGAATCTACTATCATAGTCTGCTTGAAACTCTTCCAGCTAATAATACCGCCATTGCACACACATAGACTATCAGATGTCAATTTTTGATCATCTATATCAGCCATAAAATTTGATTCTGTGTAACACTGGACCTGGAGTTTTCCATTACCAAAAATCAAGAACATATCCTTAGTCCTTCTCAAATACTTAAGGATATATTTCATAGAAGTCTAGTGCTGTTTTTCTAAATTTGACTGATTCCTGCTCGTGACACTCACAGCATGGATGATATTAGGTCATGTATATAGCATGGCATACATGAGGCTCCCTATTGTCGAAGCATAAGGGATCTTGCTCATGTGTTCAATCTTCTTAGGTATATTGGGACACATTTTTTAGAGAGATGAATGCCATATCTAAAGGATACCAATCTCCTCTTAGAGTTTTCGATGCTAAACCTCTTCAGCACGTCCTTTATGTACATCTTCTATGAGAAACTCAGCATTATATTTGGTCTATCTCTATAGATCTTAATTCTCAGAATAAAGGATGCCTCTCCTAGATCTTTCATAGAAAACTCTTTCGACAACCATATTTTGACCATAGTCAATATAAAAATATTATTTTCAATTAGGAGGACATCATCTACATATAGTATGAGAAAGACAACAGCACTCTCAATGATCTTTTTGAACACACACGGTTCCTCCTCATTTTTTATGAATCTAAATGATTTGATTGCATCATTAAAATGAGCATTCTAGCTTCGAGATGCTTGCTTAAGTCCATAAATGGACCTTTGTAGCTTATAGATCTTATGATCATCATCATTGGATGTGAAACCTAGCAGCTGTTCCATATAGATATCTTCCTCAAGATATCCGTTTAAGAATATCATTTTCATGTCCATCAATGATACTTCATAATCAAAATAGACTGCAATAGCAAGCAATATGCGGATGGATTTAAGCATGGCTATTGGCGATAAGGTATCCTGATAGTCAATGCCTTCGTGTTGACTATAATCTTTCACTATAAGCCTTGCTTTGAATGTCTCTACATTCCCATCGGCATCAATCTTTTTCTTATAGATCTATTTACACCCAATAGGTACTATACTTTCAGATAGATCTACCAAGATCCAGACTTGGTTTGAGCATATTGAGTCAATTTTTGACTTCATTGCCTCTAACCATTTCTCGAAGTCGATATCTGATATCGCCTCATCATAGGTTTTGGGATCATCACCATGAACCCCATTTTTCATGAGGAATGTTTTCTCTACATCCTCTTCAATAGTACCTATGTATCTTTCAAGAGGATGAAAAATTCTATTTGATCTACGAAGTGGTGGAGGTAGTATTTGGACTGGTTCTAACTTATTGGGCTCTATAGGTTCCTTAGCTTGTTGCTTATTAGAGACTTTCTCCTCAAGCCTAATCTATCTTTCGATGCCACCATCTTAAATAAACTATTCTTCAAGAAAGATGGCATGTCAACTCACAATCATATTATGGTCTTCTAGAAGATAGAAATAATATCCTAACAACTCTTTAGGATATCCTATAAATCGATCTCTAAAGGACCTAGACTCTAATTTGTCCGCTTGTTGTTTCTTAACATAGGTTGAACAATCCCAAATTCTGAGAAGACTTAGACTTGATTTCTTACCATGTCATATCTCATACGGTGAGGTAGAAACAGTTTTAGAAGAAATCCTATTCAGTAAATATATAGCAATCATTAGACTATATCCTCAAAGAAATTCAGGAAGGTCCATAAAACTCATCATGGAACGGACCATATCTAATAGGATCTGATTCCTCCATTTTGAAATTTCATTGAGTTGAGGTATTCTAGGTGGAGTCCATTATGAGACTATGCCATTATCCTTAAGATAGTCTAGGAATTTTCGACTAAGGTATTCATCTCTTTGATCTAATCAAAGAATCTTAATGGGCTTTTCAATTTATTTTTCTACTTTATGTCTGAATTTTTTGAACTTTCCAAAAGCTTTAGACTTATGTCGCATCAAATACACATACCCATACTAAGATAGATCATCGATAAAGATGATGAAGTAGATATAGTTATCTCTAGTTGGCACATCAAATGGACTGCACACATCAGTATGTACTAAGACAAGTAAGTCTATGGCCCTTTTCTCATGTCCTACAAAAGAGAGCTTGGTCATTTTGCCATGAAGGCATGATTCACAAATTAGATATGACTCAAAAGTCAACAGACTCAATAGCCTAGATTTTTCAAATTTTTAACCTAGTCTTCCATTATTTGACCTAACCTAAGGTGCCAAAGAAACTATTGGGGATAAACCCACTTTTGTCGAAGTTTTGTTGAATGTCTGATCTCTTGATAATCCTGCCCAGTGGTGATGGCCATGGCTGGGCTCTGATCGGTAAAGGTCTTTGGGTTCCAACTCACTCTGAAGTGGCCGACCTTCAACTCGTAACCACCAAGTGATTTTCTCAGCTACATTGATCAACTCCAGAATCCATAAGATATTATGAGTCCTGCTTGGATGGGCTTGAATAGTAAAGGCAATCAGGTTCCTTTGTCATAAATAGACGATCATCTCCAGTCGAGCAAAATATTAGACAAATTTGAACAGTGAGAGCAGTCGCTTGAGCAGTTGAAATGCCGAGGTTCCACACCCTGGGTAGTCTAGCCTATCCATCTTGGAAGCTGGCCAAACTTCTTTCCTACCAGATCTTCCTCAAATCGAGTATCACCATCACCATCGAATCGCATTTCGAGAGTCTCTGACTGATAGAACTTCCCCTGGACAAGCTCCTATGCTTTATCTTAAACTCCTCCAGGACTTCTCCTTCCATCAAACTTCTCCCCCTAGTTGTTTAAGGGGCTCCACCCGATCGAGCTTCCTCTAGACTCTCTTAGCAGGATTCCTTCCGTAACCCTCCTAGCTGCCCGAAAGAACCTTGGCACTTACTCCTGATATAGCAAATAATAGTCAAGGCATGGTTGATCTTGAGAACACTCGAACTCCTTTGGAGTAATAATAACTATGACCTCTTCACCACTTGCAGCTACCCCATCCGATCCTCGACTGATAAGCCCTAACAGACTGGCACGTCATGATAATGGACACCATCCTCCATAACAAATTCTACATAGCCTCGAATGTTCCACTACTAGGCAGTTATGGCTATCTCCATCAGTTTGTTACGGGCTCTGCCTACATAAGAAATCCTCAAGGTATGCTTTCTTCCCTAAGCTCTTATCTTCTACCTAAAAATTCTGCTAAAAACATCTCTGAATACTGCATTTCTATTGATCGAAAGAGCTAACTTGATCATCGAAGGATCATGCTGGAGCCACCATCCTCAACTTCGAACGAGACTTATTTTGCAGGTCACTGACGGCAACCTCGACTTCTCCAACTTTAGCCTCAAATCTGACATCAACCAAACTTCGCACCAACAAAATTGGTGCTATAAAAAGGGACCCTTTGTTGATCCCTTGTTCTTAAAGGAGTATTCAGCAGAAGTTCTTCTTCTCCTTCAAAGCCTTTCTTCTTCGATTGTTCTTGAAAAGATGCCACCTCGAAAAGCTTTGGCTCGGTAGTCAACCACCTCTATAGCTAGATCTCATCCAGATCTGCTTGCCCCTATTTCATCTCCAGCATCTCAAACTCCATCAGCATCGTTGGTGGATGCAGGACAGTTCAACCTACTAGTCTAGCAGGTTAGGGGCCTCACTGAAGTAGTGCAGGCCATGTAGTAGTAGCCTCCTGTACCGGTCCAATCAAAGTGGCTTTCATCGAAACCCTAGGATCCAGTCTGGGGGTGACCGAGTCAGGTGAGTTGGCCTGCAACATCTGAAAAAGGGAAGTGGAGGGCAGAGAGCCCTTGCTCCGATCATGATTCAACCCCTGGGGAGACTTTGCCTCCATTCTGTCAGAAGACTTTGGAGATCCATGACTGTGAGGACCTCTTAGACCAAAAATTATAGGACATGAGCGGACAGATCGAGAAATTTCCCTATGCTTCTCCATCCCATGGCAACGATATCTGCATCGACCCTCCTTTCTCCCAGCAGATCAAGCAGGAGCCAATCCCGCCAAACTTCAAAATGCCCCAATTTGAGAGCTACGATGGGATTACTGATCCAATTGACCATTTAGAGGCCTTCTGGATAATGATGCTACTCCATGGTGTGCCAGATGCCATTCTGTGCTAAGCTTTTCTATCCACCTTGATAGGGACAGTCAGGAACTGGTACTCGACCCTCAAGTCAGGTACTATCTTTTTCTTTGATCAAATGAGCCATCAATTCATGGCTCACTTCATCAGCAGCCGATGCCTCCGACGAGGCTCAAACTCTCTCATCAACATCAAGCAGAAGAAAGGAGAGTCCATCTGGGCCTTTGTCACCTGGTTCAATGCTACTACTCTAAAGGTCCAAAATTTAGATCAATCAGTTGCAATGGCCATACTAAAGGGTGGCCTTCAGAAGAACGACTTGTTGTTCTCCTTGGAGAAAAAGTACCTTAGAAATTTTGTCGATATACTGGCTCGGACTGATGGTTATTCATGGGCAGAAGAGGCCTTTAAGGCCAAGGATAGTGAAGTTGTAGGAGAGCGACGTGCAGGTGGATCAAGTACACCCACTACTAAAAGAGAGCCAAGTGAAGCTTGATCGTGCTCCCAAACTCCTCCTGAGCACAAGTAAACCCGAACACCTCCTCGGGTCTGAAAGCAAAGAATCCTTGATAGGTGGACTCGACAGGGCTCCCCCTCAGAAGGTTCTACAACTATGCCCTCCTTAATGCTTTTATAACTCAACTTCTAATGAAAATTAAGGAGCAGCTTTCGAGTCTGAAAAGGATGCGCACTCATCCTAGCAAGCACAATCCTAACAAGTATTGCCTCTACCATCGTGACCATGGTCACGATACAGAAGAATGTTTCTAGCTCCAAGATGAGATCAAGAAGCCCGTCAGGCTGGACAGGCTAGGATGATTTCTTTGACATCGATCAGAAGGATGGAAAGATTGGCCAAGGGCACCCCTACCACTAGAATCACCAAGAAGGAAGGAGCAGCAAGATGATCCCACCCCTTAGCATCATCAACACCATCTCTAGGAGACTTTGATGGGGAAAGGCCAGCGGGTTGGTAGAGCTTGCGAAGAGGTAGAGGACTAAGGAGCCCATAGCTTTTACCAATGAAGATGTCCAAGAAGTTCAGTTCCCGCATAATGATACGATTGTAATCTCTTTAAACATTGTTGATTATGATGTATGCCACATTTTAGTAGATAATGGAAGCTCTATCGATGTCTTATTTTATGATGCTTTATCTAAAATGTCTATACCTAATAACTACCTGGGGCCTTGAATTCTCCATTGGTGGGCTTCACTAGCAATGTTGTGCTAGTTGAAGGGATAATAACATTGACTGTGGCTATAGGACAACACCCAAAATGAGCTCAAGCATAGGTCATCTTTTTGGTAGTGAAAGCTCCATCGGCCTACAATGCAATTCTTAGCAGACCTGATCTAAATGTACTCCGAGCTATGGTATCGACCTATTATTTGAAAATAAAGTTTCCAACAAGCAACAAAATTGGAGAAATTAGGAGAGATCAAGCCTTGCCAAGACACTGCTATTCCATTGCTTTGCAGAAGAGCAGCTAGCCCGACCCTTGCCTAGTTGATGGGCTGGATGTCCATGACGATCTTTCTAAAGAGCGGGGCAAACCCAAAGAAGACCATGTGGCTGTCCTCCAGAATGATGGGGATGCGGAGCATATGGTGTAGATTGCCTCCAACTTGATAGATGAAGTTCGAGAATAGCTCGTCACCTTCCTATGGAGGAATGCCGACGTCTTTGCTTGGATTTCAGTGGATATGTCAGCGATTAATGCCGAGATCATGAAATATCGGCTGGATTTTAATCCGAAGTGTAGGCCAGTGAAAGAAAAAATTTGGGGCCATGCACCAAAAAGGTAGAAGGCAATAGCGGAGGAAGTGGATAAGCTCCTCAAAGCCAGATTAATCCGAGAAGTCCACTACCCAAGTTGGGTCTCCAATGTGGTCCTAGTCAAGAAGGCCAATGGAAAGTGCAGAATGTGTATTGACTTCAAGAAGCTGAATAAGGCCTACCCAAAGGATAGCTACCCCCTTCCAAGAATTGGTCAATTGGTGGATGCAACCTCGAGCCATGAGCTCCTCACCTTCATGGATGCCTTCTTCAGCTATAATCAAATTCGGATGGCACCAAAGGATGAGGAGAAAACTACTTTTGTTACCGATCGTGGTCTTTATTGTTACAAGATCATGCTCTTTGGGCTTAAAAATGCAGGCACAACCTATCAACGCCTGGTCAATAAGATCTTCAAGGAGCAGATCGATTGCAATATAAAAGTCTACGTGGATGATATGCTTGTCAAGAGTCAGACCTCATCCAATCGTATTACCAACCTTGAAGAGACCTTCAACACCCTTCGAAGATACAAGTTGAAGCGGAACCCGACTAAATGTGCCTTCGGAGTGACCTTAGGAAGATTCTTGGGGTTCATGGTCTCAAGGCGGGGGATCGAAGCTAATTTGCAGAAGATCTGGGCCATCCAGGAGATGACCATCCCAAAATCAATAAAGAAAGTTCAGTGTCTGACTGAGAATGTGGCATCCTTAAATCACTTTATCTCGAAGTCGGTCAAGCAGTGTATGCCCTTCTTCTAAGTCCTCAAGCAACCAAAGAACTTCTGCTGGATGATAGAGTGCCAACTGGCATTCGAAGAACTCAAGAGCTACCTTAGTTCACCCCCACTATTGGCAAAACTCGAGCCTGAAAAAGAATTATTCTTATACCTTGCAGTCTCTCCTACAACCCTGGTGGTGGTCCTGATCAAGGAAGAGGCAAAAATGCAATGACCGATTTACTACATAAGCCAAGTCTTTGATAAATGCTGATAAGAATGCGATGTTATTGTTAAGATATCATATTTATTAGTTTAATCTGACTTCTTAAAATAATTAAAAATACATAGATAGCAATGAGTCGTGTCGAATCTATAAGAAAGCCAGTATTTTAGATTTAAAATCTTTGATTTTTGAAAAGAAAAAAAAAAGGATTTGAGTTTTGGAATCAAAAGTGAAGTCGGAAATAAAAATTAAAAGGTGTAGAAATTTAAATTTGGTACTAAGATCTACTAGTTAGATCTTAGCATCCACTTGCAATAAAATAAAAAGCAATAATTAAAGTGTAGAAATTAAATTACAATAAAATAAAGAACATGAAATTAAAAAACATAAAAATAAATATTATATTAATTTAAAAGTTTATAATTTAAATATATAAAAATAAAAAAATAAAAATAAAATAGGTTGATCTCTGATCTTGGATCGGCATTGGCAGAAAGATGGTGTAGAAGCCTAGCTCTTCTTCTCGGCATGTGTTGCCTCGAAGCAGCCATTAACCCAAACCCTGGCTTCATCCTATATCAAAGCTTTCCTCTAATCATATCTATCAATTTCTAGAGGCCTGGGGTCCTTTTTATAGAGCTAGGAGGGCTGGAGAGTTTTCTTCTAAGCAATGTGGGACTAAGGAGCTCTTTGATCATCAAAATATGGAGAAATTTGAGTAAAAATTAGATTAAAAAAATTTTGATTAAATTTTATTGCTTTGGATGAAATCTAGCCATTCAATAGAAATCCAACGGACCAAAAATCATCAAAATTGGATGCATATCGGCCCAGATCATATCAGATTAAATTTTGGCCGTTGATCACATGTTGATGGAGAAAATCTAGCTACTGATCATGCATTGGAAGTCTTGATCACTATCGAGAGCTTTCTTCATCGTTGGATCTTCACTGGCTAATTTTCTGGCCATTGGATCGCATCAGATCATTGAGCACTATTCGAATTAAAGAAGGATTAATCGTGGGCCATCGGATCTCCATCGGATCAAACGCAGATCGTTGGATCACATAATTACTATAGCTATGGACCATGCGAACCAAGCACACCGAACACCTCAGCCAATCGTCGCTCATTGCTTTGATGCAAAATTACCTCTTTACCCTATGAACCATAATGGATTTTTCATGAACCCCTTAAGGGTCTAGGTCCACCACGTGTCGCTCCGTGATTCGTCGGTTGTCACTGAACTGATGGTCTATGCCTGGATCATGGACCGACTAGTGGGTTCTATGGCTAAGTCAGCTTTGATGGCTTGGCTTGGCTTGCAGAACCGACTCTGCCATTTACTTTTTTTATTTAATTTTTTTTATATTTAAAAATTCATATCTTCTCTGTTTTAGCTCTATTTTACTTTAAATTTATTTTCTTGTGATAAAAAAATGAGCTCTTTCCATTGATGATAAAATTTTATTTTTTAATTTTTATTATTTTTAATTAATTTTTAATTAATAAAAATATGAATTTCTCAAAAATATGTATTAATTAATTATTAATTCTTAAAAATTAATATAAATTAATTAATAAATTAATATTTTTATTAATAAATTTATGATACTTATCACACCCCCCAACTTAAGCTTTGCTCATCCTCGAGTAAAGAAAGAATTTAGTTTTAAATATCGTTTAACTTTAGAGTTTCGAATTTTATCTAAGTAGTTTTCAAAATGGCCACTGATATTCAGTAGAGCTTAAGTAAGATATATCATTGGGGTATTAATTCTTATTAATTAAAAAATTAAGTAAAAAATATTAAATTTTTCTAATTTTTTTTTAAATTATCCCACTTTTATCTCTGATTTGTCTAAACTTTCATATAGGCAAGTGTATTGTTACTTCCATCCTTCATTTATTAATTTTTATTTTTATATTATCCATTTTTTGATGTGAATATCATTGCTTACTTAGGCAATAGGATCCAATTATTCGATGAAAAATCAATAATTTTTTTTAACATTGTACCACTATTGAGTGTCTTAACCTGTTAAGCTTTCTATTTGATCTACGTTGCAAGTCTTAGGCCAATGACTCCCAAACTAGTTGACTTTAGGATACTAGGTATAAAATACTCCTCGGGCTTACTAGCTTGAATCAAACAAGCTATGGGTTAAGACTAGCTTTACAACGAGCTTCTTTGCCCTTTCCACCTTTTGATGTGAAACTCCATGCTTGCTTAGGCAAAAAGGCCCGGTTACTCAGTGAGAAGTACTTGAAAACTATTTTATTAAAATAATTTTTTTATATGAAGAAATATATAGTTATCCTACATAAGCACATAAAAAGTAGACTTTTCTTTGATGCTAGTAGAAAAAATTAGAAATACTCAAAAAAAAATTTATGTTCTAGACTTAACTCTTTATTGGATTTTCTTAATACTTGATCCCTTAATATCTCATAAATTCTCTGATCTATGTATCAATTTTCTTTTAAAAATGCTTAGTTTAATTTGATTTTTAAGCATAATCAGGTGTCTAAATACTAAATACTAACTTTTTTGAGGACTTAAAATTTTAAAATTTTTATTTTTCTCTCTCATAACTTAATCGACATGATCCTCAATGGAGAAAAAAAATAAAGGGTGTAATAAAGAATGTGAAAGAATACACCTGACTCAATGTATATGGTCCAGCATATACCTTTGAAAATTTAAGCTCTCCCTCTAACTTATTCAAATTATCCTAAAAAAAAATCAACTAAAAAGATAAAACTAAAGAAAACTAAATATTGGGTTGCCTCCCAATAAGTGCTAAGTTTACCATCTTTAGCCAGACATAATGCAGCTTACTATCCTGCGTCGAATATTGGATTGACAAATTTTAATGGTTTTGGACTGTCAATCTCAGAAAGTTGATTTATAATCTCATTATTGATATATTCATTGTTAATTAGGGAAACATAATTTGCGATCCCATTCTTAGACCTATGTTTATTAAGAATTTCTTCTATTTGTTCTTCTAAAATGCTCATGAATTGAGTTTTTGTATTAGGAGTTAAGTTTGATGTAATGGGTACTGGAAGGATGACTAAAGATGGGTTTAATTTTGTAAGTAAATTAATGTGATCTTGCTTAAACTCCATTGACACTTCATTACATGCCTCTTGATTTTTGTAAGAAGAATCAGCTTCTAGGGTTGAAGAGAATAGGATATTAGGTTTATAAGTCTTGGATAAATCATCTATTCTCTTTTTTTCTATGTCTATCTCATTTAAACTAGAACGAGCATCAGCACTAGTTCCTGACTCGGGTTCTTCTATGTGGTTAGTCTTAGTACTAACCATTTCCTCTAAATTTTTATTTTCACTAGCATCAGTACTAGCTTCTCTCACCTGATCTTGGTATGGAGAATCCTATAGCTTTTAAGTTCAGAAAGTACTTTGGCATTCTCAAATTGAAGATTCTTAAGTGAGACATTAAATTGATAACTTGGTCCAGATGGTTGGTGGACATTAGGTGGATTGTTTGAAATTGGTAGGCTTGATAGTTGAACTAGTTCTCTCCTTATGTTAGATTCAGCTAGTTGTCCAATTTGAGCTTCTAGCCTGACGATAGATTCTTATTAAGTTAAGATCGATTATTGTTGATTCATAATTAATTATTGAAGTTGGTTAAATCTATTGTCAGCTAGATTGATTTGTTGAGGAGGTGGGTATGATAGCTAGTTATTATATGATGGCTGGGTAAACTGACTAGGCTAATCATTATTATAGGCATAGTTTTGGTATTGGGGCCTATTTTGATAGTTTTGGATAGATAAAATTTGGGTCTGAGCTTGAGTCTGTTGGGATGTCCAAAAAAATTATAGAAAAAATTATGGTAGTTTCTCCAATCTAGATTATATAAATTTGAAAATGGATCATTAATCAATTTGGAATAATCTTGAGCAGCTTGAACTTGTTCTTAAATAAAATGTGGAAACTATGCAGTCATTGGATATTCACTCACATGATAGATTGGGCTAGAATAAGTTGAACAAATTACTTGATAATTAGAAGTTGATGTGAATTACGTAGGAGATTGTTGATCGAGGGTTAGGAGTTGATCTAATTTTTGGGCAAGAAGGTCAACTTTATCTAATTTTTGAACTATTAGGTTCAGGTCAACCATTTGATTATCAGGTTTAATATGAATCAACCATTCAATTAAGTTCAACTAAATTAGCAAAAGCAATTTTCTACTGTGCATGTATTAGTGTAACCCTAATGTATGGTTCAAAATCTTTTAAATTTTTTTAAAATTATATATATATATTATTATTTTATTATATTAAAAAAAATATTTTTTTAAATTATTTTAATTATTATTTTTAATTTAATTTAATTATTATTTTTAATATTTTTTTAGTTAGTTTAATTTAATTTAATTTAATTTTTATTTTATTTTATTTTATTTTTGAAGAGAAAAAAATAAAAAAATAAAAGTTCTAAAGAAGAAGTCCTAAGGAGTCCTAGAACTAAGAAGAGAGAGAAGAATTAGGTTTAATTAGATTTGATGTTGGTTAGCAATCAAGTTGGTCAATCAATCCTGGCTAAGGATTATCCTAGATCTAGACAGCTCCTAGCTGCCAAGATTACCTTCAAGCCTTCCAAGTGTAGGATCAGCTAATTAACTAGCTTGGTAAATGTAAGATCGGTGAGAGTTCTCCTATTGCTTTCCTTAGACACCAATTATGCTTGGTCAGGTAAGCTAACAGAATCAATTAGAAACCACCTTTCTTTGGGTCCAATCGTCCCTAAATCACTTTCCTAGACATCAGTCAAATTGACTAACCGTAATCTGGTTTAACTCTTAGGATTTCTTGTCCTATTGAGCTCGAGCTCTTAGGATTGATGTCTAATTGATTTTAAAATTAAAGGCTTAGGTCAATGCAGGATGCTGGTTGGTTGTTTGTAGGCAAGGAAGGGTGATCAAATCCCCACCTTATCTTATTTAATTGGATTGTGCCCTTAAGTTGATTTAAAGATGCATATGCACAATTACTTTCAATAAGGGATTCTATGCAACTAAAGTAGATGCATGAAATTGATTAAACTTAAGAACTTACCTTGTCTCCAGCAATCACAAAAAAAATAACTAACAAAAATAAAAATAAAAATAAAACTAATATGATGCATGCTCTAAGCTGTTAGAATTTCTAATCTTATTATGAAGTTTTTTAATTAGATTTAAGTGGATAATAATTTTTTTTAATTTAATTTAAAAATAAAATAAATAAATAAATAAAAAGAAAAGGACTAGAGTTAGTATTGATCTCACCAAACAAAACTAAATGATTTGTTCCTTGCTCTGGTTCTTTTTGATCTTTAACCACTTTTTCTGCAAAATAAAAAAAGTTAGCAAGTAATATTTATAAAAAAATAAAAATTTTATTTATAATTTATTTATAAAAAAATTAAAGAGATAAAAAATTTAATGTCCGTGCCTTTTCCAGTAATGGTACAAAAAACTTGATAGGAATGCAATGTTGTCGTTAAGACACCATATTTATCAGTTTAATTCGACTTCTTAAAATAATTAAAAATACATAGATAATAGTGAGTCGTGTTGAATCCATAGGGAAGGTAATGTTTTAGATTTGAAATCTTTGATTTTTGAAAAGAAAAAGAAAAAGATTTGAGTTTTGGAATCAAAAGTGAAGTCGGAAATGAAAATTAAAAGGTGCAAAAATTTAAATTTGGTAATAAGATCTACTAGTTAGATCTTAGCATCTACTTCCAATAAAATAAAAAGTAATAATTAAAGTACAAAAATTAAATTACAATAAAAATAAAGAGCATGAAATTAAAAAATATAAAAATAAATATTATATTAATTAAAAAGTTCATAATTTAAATACGTAAAAATAAAAAAAAATAAAAATAAAATAGGCTGATCTATGATCTTGGATCGGCATTGGCAGAAAGATGGTGTAGAAGTCTAGCTCTTCTTCTCGACACCCGTTGCCTCGAAGCAGCCATTAATCCAAAGCCTAGCTTCATCCTGTATCAAAGCTTTCCTCTAATCAAATCTGTCGACTTCTAGAGGCCTGGGGTCCTTTTTATAAAGCTAAGAGGGCTGGAGAGTTTTCTTCTAGGCAATGTGGGACGAAGGAGCTCTTTGATCATCAAAATATGGAGAAATTTGAATGAAAATTGGATTAAAAAGAGTCCTGGTTGAATTTTGCTACTCTGAATGAAATCTAGCCATTCAATAGGAATCCAACAGACCAAAAATCATCAAAATCGGATGTGTATCGGCCCAAATCTAGTCAGATTAAATTTTGGCCATTGATCATGCATTGATGGAGAAAATTTGGCCACTGACCACGTGTTGGGAGTCCTGATCACCGTTGGGAGCTTTCTCCACCATCAAATCTTCACTGGCTGGTTTTTTGGCCGTCGGATCATGCCAGATCGTTGAGCACTATTCAAATTAAAGAAGGATTTGTCGTGAGCTATCGGATCTCCACTGGATCGAACGGAGATCGTTGGATCGTGCAATTACTATAGCTATGGACCATGCAAACCGGGCACATCGAATGCCTCAGCCAATTGCCGCTCGCTGCTTTGATTCAAAATTACCTCTTTACCCTATTAACCGCGATGGATTTTTCATGAACCCCTAAAGGGTCGAGGTCCACCACATATCGCTCCGTGATTCGCTGATTATCGCTGAGCTGGCAGTCTACGCCTGAATCGTAGATCGATTGGCAGCTTCTATAGCTGAGTCAGCTTTGACGGCTTGGCTTGGCTTGGCAGCTTAGCTTACAGAGCCGGCTGAGCCATTTTCCTTTTTTATTTAATTTTTTTATCTTTAGAAATTCATATCTTCTCTATTTTAGCTCTGCTTTGCTTCAAACTTATTTCATTATGATCAAAAAAATGAGCTCTTTCTATTGATGATAAAATTTTATTTTTTTAATTTTTATTATTTTTTAATTAATAAAAATATAAATTTCTCAAAAATATGTATCAATTAATTATTAATTCTTAAAAA
Source organism: Cocos nucifera (assembly GCA_006176705.1). Lineage (NCBI taxonomy): Eukaryota > Viridiplantae > Streptophyta > Magnoliopsida > Arecales > Arecaceae > Cocos > Cocos nucifera. The sequence continues at coordinate 153,793 of QRFJ01001688.1, forward strand.
TTAATATGAATTAATTGATAAATTAATACTTTTATTAATAAATTTATGGTACTTATCATATGTGAAGATTAGGTACACCAAATTGAAAAAATTAACTTATGCTCTTCTGATTGCAGCCAGGAGACTTCGACCCTACTTTCAGGGGCATACCATAATACTCCTCACTGATCAACCAATCAAGATAGTTCTTCATTGAACAGATGCTTCTAGAAGAATAGCGAAGTGGGCTATTGAGCTAACAGAGTTTGACCTCAATTATCAACCTCGGTCATCAATCAAAGCTCAAATACTAGCCAATTTTATAGTTGAATGCACGATCCTGGATGATGTCAAACCTGAGCAGAATGAGGCTAGTATTCCATGGTTGCAGTCAAGCTTCCCCAAAGAAAGAGCGAACCTTCTCGAAGGTTTCTAGGCCTTGTATGTGGATGGCTCTTCTAATGCTTTCGGTGGAGGTGCTGGACTGATCCTGGTCAATCTCGAAGGGATCATCACTGAGTATGCACTATGCTTTGAGTTTTCTACAACAAACGATGGGATAGAATATGAAGCTCTGATAGCAGGGCTAAAGATAGCAAAAGAACTAGAGGCAGATTGGCTCCAAGCTTAAAGTGACTCACAATTGGTAGTAGGAGAAGTCAATGATAGTTATGAAGCTCGGGAGGCAAGTATGATAAAGTATCTTTAGAAAGTAAAGAGCCTGACCTTAGTCTTCAATAGCTTCGGCATTCAATAAATTCCAAGGGCAAAGAATATCAGAGCTGGCTGAAGAAAAAAATTCTATTTTTTGGATCAGATTCGTTCAGATCTGATTGGATCAGAACGGATATTTCAAAATTTTTTTCTCTAGAATCCTAATCAGATTTAAGACTCCTCAAATATGATCTTATTGATTTGATAATAAAAATAAAATAAAAATTAAATCTAATTTAATTATACCTTTATTTTGGATAATCTAATTATCCTATGATGATCCTGATGTTTGCCTGAGGTTCTGGATCTAGCCATGCAAGTGCTTGGCCTCTACTAGTATCCACTCAGGTAGAATCTAGAGATCTTCTTCTTCTCAATCAATCCTCTAAAAATCATATCTAGATCTGATATTGAAGGTCTTCAAAACTCTTTTTGAAAAAACAGCCATTGTCTTTTGCTTGGATCGCATCTTATTCATGCCCAAAACCCCTTGGGTATGGAGAGGAGAGAGAGGACCAGAGGGTGGCATGGAGAAGGAGGGAGAGAGGCTTTGTGGCATGGGCTAAAGGTAGAAAATACTAAAACCTAGGTGCAGATAGAATTTATATAGACCCTACTGTACCATGCAGTGCCACATCATATTGGCTAATTATGACCCTTTGAGCAATCAGATCTAAATCTGATTGGTGAGATGACATCATCTGATCCAATCAGATGAGAGACCCTCAAAATCCTCCTAAGGTGAAGGGAAATCCTGATTTCCTAGATCAGATTCGTTCAGATCTGATTGGATCAAGATATATATTTCAAAAACTTTTCTCTTTGATCCAAATCAGATTTAAAATATTTCAGATCTGATTTTTATTATTCAAATAATTAAAATAAAATATAGATAAATTAAATTATATTTAATTTACCTTGATATAGGGTAATCCTATTATCCGTTGATGATCCTGTAAGCAGCGGAAGGTTCTGGATCTAGCCACGTAAGTGTCTGACCTCTATCGATATCCACTTAAGCTAGATCTGGAGATCCTCTTTCTCTCTATTACGTCTTCAAAAATTAGATCTGAATCTGATTTGGAGGATCTTCAAAATAGCTTTCGAAGATCAGTAGTTGTCCTTTGCAGCAGCACAGCCTTCTAGCTTTCTGTCGCCTTTCTCTCCCCTAGATTGCATCAATTGAGATCCCAAACTTTTTTGGGCATGGAGAGGAGAGGGAGAAGATGAACTTGGCATGGAGAAGGAAGAGAGAGGCAGCCTTGGGGCGTAGAGAATTATTCTATCTCTTTGAGTTGGGCGCAGGGTCTTATTTATAGACTATGCGTGATCCAACTCCTCTTCATCCCAACCAATCACAATCCTTTATGAAATCAGATCTAAATCTGATTGGTGGGAATAGAGTCCCTTGGATTCCTCCTTAGATGGGTGCCTAAGACCAGTCAAAGTTGGTTCTTAGGAGAACTCTAATTGGAATCCAAAAAGGAGATGGAGTCCCTTGTCCAACAGGGACTCCTAGGCGCCTCCAACTTGGGCACACGCCTTTCTAGGTTCTGGCAGGGGGACAAGGCCCCCACCAGCTCTCCAATAGGTGCATGACATGTGGTCAAAAGTCAAAGTGTCAATGGTCAACATTTGACCAGTCAAAGGTAGACTTTTGACCAAAGTCAAAGAACAAGAAATGGCAGGTGACCAAAAATGGCAGGTAATGTCTTACAAAATAAGACAACCTTTTCTGACTTGGACAACCTCCAGTCAGACCATATGAAGGCCTCTGATTGAGCACAAACTCCTTTGGCTCAGTCAGGACAACTTATTTATGATAGTAAAAGAAGAACGTTAGGTTCAATCGAGTGCTAGCACGATTTTCCTTGAACCTAATTGAATCTCATTCAGATCAATTGAACTAGATCAGTTCAATTGATGATCACCAGATTCAAACCCTTGTTTGTGTGACCCAGTTAGGTTCAGTTCTGTATGGTAATGGGATATGTCATGATCTCTATCATCGACATCATCGAAACTCCTTTCGATGGATCAGAACTCTTCTGATTCGAACAGCTAGAATGATCGATCATCTAAATCATTCTAATTGCTCCCAAAATCCACCAGTGACACCTAGCAGTATATGGTGGCAACCCATCAGAGCTGAATGCGAACCTCTTGGTGCAGCTACCTGTGTGATTAAGTTCTTCTATCTTGAGCCCCGATCAGATTAGGGTTAAGGTGAAACTCGTCAAACCCTAGTTTCTGTCATATGATGTAATCATTCGATTCGAGTCCGAATGTGAAAATCTAAATAGAAACTCTTTCTATTATTTCACTCTGCCATGGCCATGGGCTTCTGGACTTGATTCTCATGATCATCATAGGGCTGCTCCTCTACCACCGAGGTAGATAGATTCCATCTTGATGCAATCCAGTTCCTACAATGAACATGCTATAGCCAACATACACCTCAGGGTTCCGATATGGCTAGGAGATCCGAGTAATGGTGTAGTCAAACTATAACACCCTCAAGGTGAACTGCCGATGCACCTCAGGTCAAAGAACCAGACACACTACTGCAGCATCGAGTCAGTCATTGACGAGAAGGTAGACTTCCTAATGACTACTCGAGGTGGTCACGCTCAGTGCCCTCGTTCTCTAACGAGTACCTGTACTCTCGCTCCGGTGTCTCCACACCGTAGACTCAAGACTCATCTACTAAAGAGAAGCGATTGTACACCAACCTTCCGGATCAATCACCATCCTCGTGATGATCCTATGGTCGGGAGCATTTTATGAGTTAATAATGATTATTCATGTCTTAAATTTTCAACTCTTGAAAATATGAATTATCATTACCATTAACTCAAAGGATGTATCACAGACACTAAATACACATATGTGATAGAAAATAACCCATTTTATTGATTATAGTCAAAATTATAATTTTGCCCCTAGAAGTGTATTACAAGTGTCAGCCAATTCTGGCTTCTAGGGCACATATATCTAACAATCTTTCCCACTTGTCCTAAAGCCAATTGGCTACAAGTCTAAGTCCCATCTTCTCAAGGTGGGCTTCGATCTTCTGCTGGCCCAACGGCTTTGTAAGTGGGTCTGCCACATTGATCTCTTGACCTCGACGTAACCCATCACAGGATGAGGTGGTATCGTCCGCTCAATGTGCTTGGATTTCTGATGAGACCTCGGCTCCTTAGCAAGGGCTATGGCTGCCATTGTTGTCGCAGTAAAGAGGAATGGCATCTGATGGCATTACTCTAATTTCTGCAGCAAACTTCTTGTACCAGAATGCTTCCTTCGTAGCCTTGATGCAGCGATATATTCTGCTTCCATGGTGGAATCTGCTATCACGTTTGCTTGGAACTCTTCCAGCTGACAGCACCACCATTGCACACAAACAGACTCCCAGATGTCGACTTTCGATCATCTACATATCGGACATGAAATCCGAGTCTGTGTATCCCTGGACTTGGAGTTCTCCATTACCAAAGACCAACATCATATCCTTAGTTCTTCTTAAGTACTTAAGGATACATTTCACAGAAGTCCAGTGTTCTTCACCTGGATTTGACTGATATCTGCTTGTGACACTCACAGCATGGGCTATATCAGGTCGTGTACATAGCATGGCATACATGAGGCTCCCTATTGCAGAAGCATAAGGGATCTTGCTCATGCGTTCTATTTCCTCAGGTGTGCTAGGGCACATCTTCTTGGAAAGATGAATACCATGTCTGAAGGGTATTAATCCCCTCTTAGAGTTTTCCATACTAAACCTCTTTAGTACTTCCTCTATGTACATCTTCTGTGAAAGTCCTAGCATCCTATTCGGTCTATCCCTATAGACCTTAATTCCTAGAATAAAGGATGCTTCACCTAGGTCTTTCATGGAGAATTCTTTAGGACAACCATATTTTGACTGTGGTCAACATGGGAATATCATTCCCAATAAGGAGGATGTCATCCACGTACAATACGAGGAAGACAACAGCGCTCCCACTGACCTTTTTGAAGAACACATGGTTCCTCTTCATTTTTGATGAAACCAAATAATTTGATCACATCATTAAAATGAGTGTTCCAGCTCCGAGATGCTTGCTTAAGTCCATATATGGACCTTTGCAGCTTGCATAACCTTGTGATCAGTATCACTGGATGTGAAACCTAGCGGCTGTTCCATATAGATATCTTCCTCAAGATATCCATTTAAGAATGCCATTTTCACGTCCATTTGCCATATTTCATAATCGAAAATAGGCTGCAATAGCAAGCAATGTGCGGATGGATTTTAGCATAGCTACTGGGAAAAAGGTATCCTGATAGTCAATGCCTTCGCATTGACTATAACCTTTTGCCACTAATCTAGCCTTTGAATGTCTCCACATTTCCATCTGCACCAATCTTTCTCTTGTAAGATCCATTTACACCCAATAGGTACTATACCTTCTGGTGGATCTACCAAGGTCCAGACTTGGTTTGAGTGCATCGAGTCAATTTCTGACTTCATTGCCTCTAACCATTTCTCGGAGTCGATATCTGATATCGCCTCATTATAGGTTTTGGGATCATCACCATGAACCCCATTACCTACGAGGAACATTTTCTCTACTTCCTCTGAAATAGTACCTAAGTACCTCTCAGGGGGATGGAAAACTCTTTTCGATCTACGAGGTGGAGGAGGTAGTGATTCTTATTGGCTCAACCTGATTTGGTTCCATTTGGTCCTTAGCTCGTTGCTCTTGTGAGACTTTCTCATCGAGCTTGATCTGCTTTCCAATGCCATCTTGAATAAACTATTTTTCAAGAAAGATGGCATGTCGACTCACAATCACATTGTGATCTTCTGGAATGTAGAAATAATATCCTAATGACTCTTTAGGATATCCTATGAAATCGAGCTCTAAAGGACCTAAAGTCTAACTTGTCCGCTTGTTGTCTTTTGACATGAGCCGGACAACCCCAAATTCTGAGATGACTCAGACTTGGTTTCTTACCATGCCATATCTCATACGGTGTGGTAGGAACGATTTTAGAAGGAACCCTATTCAGTAAGTATATTGAAGTTAACAATGAGTGTCCCCAAAGAAAATCAGGAAGGTCTGTGAAGCTCATCATGGATCGGACCATATCTAATAGAGTCCGATTTCTCCATTCTGAAACCCCATTGAGTTGAGGTGTTCCTGGTGGAGTCCATTGAGAGACTATGCCATTTTTCTTGAGATAGTCTAGGAATTTTCGACTAAGGTATTCACCTCCTCGATCTGATCGAAGAACCTTAATGGGTTTTTCAGTTTGTTTTTCTACTTCATGTCTGAATTCTTTGAACTTTTCAAAAGCTTCAGACTTGTGTCTCATAAGATACACATACCCATACCTAGATAGATCATCGATAAAGGTAATGAAGTAGACAAAATTGCCTCTAGTCGGCACATCAAATGGGCCGCACACATCAGTATGTACTAGGGCAAGGAGATCTGTGGC
>QRFJ01001688.1:160972-202009 GCA_006176705.1 Cocos nucifera
TGAAGCTCATCATGGATCAGACCATATCCAATGAGTCCGATTTCTCCATTTTAAAACTCTGTTGAGTTGAGGTATTCCTGGTGGAGTCCATTGAGAGACTATGCCATTTTTTTTGAGATAGTCTAGGAATTTTTGGCTAAGGTATTCACCTCCTCGATCTGATCGAAGAACCTTAATGGGTTTTCTAGTTTGTTTTTCTACTTCATGTCTAAATTCTTTGAACTTTTCAAAAGCTTCAGACTTATGTCTCATAAGATACACATACTCATACCTAGACAGATCATCGATAAAGATAATGAAGTAGACAAAATTATCTCTAGCCGGCACATCAAATGGGCCGCACACATCAGTATGTACTAGGGCAAGGAGATCTATGGCCCTTTCCCCATGTCCTATAAAAGGGAGTTTAGTCATTTTGCCTTAAAGACAAGATTCATAAGTTGGATATGACTCGAAAGTCAATGGACTCAATAGCCCATTTTTCTCCAATTTGTTGATCCTATCTTCTGCTATATGACCTAATCTCAGGTGCCATAGATACCTATCATTTGGACTATCCCTAGGTCATTTGGCATTCATGTTTTGCTCGATAATTAGACCAGATACATCAATATGTAGCTGATAAAGATCGTTAATAAGAAAATTATTTATAATTTTATTTCTTTCATAAAGAATGTTATAATGGTCCTTAAAGAAGGTAATCACATAGCCTTCTAGTGCTAAGCATGAAACAGAAATTAAATTCCTACTAGTTGCAGGCACATAATAACAGTCTTTCAAAACTAAATCTAAACCAGATGGTAATCAAAAAGGATTTGTTTCCACCACCATAGCAGCAACTCTTGCACCATTTTTGATGCATAGGATCATGTCTCCATCCCTCAGCCTCCTGCTATCCTTAAGACCCTGCATGAAAGTGCACAGATGAGCACTAAAACCAGAGTTAAGCACCCAACTAGATGCAGAAGAAATCATAAGGTTAGACTCAATAACGAGCATACCTCCAGAAGGATATTCCTTCTTGTTCTTTAGGGTGGCCAGGTAAGTAGGGCAGTTCTACTTTTAGTGGCCGTCGCTATTGCAATAGAAATACTTTTCTTTGACAGCTGCCTTCTTCTTTGGCTCTGCCTTCTTCTTTCCTCCTTCCACTATCTACTTTTTCGCAGACTTCTTTTTCTTTTCAGAAGACTTTCTTTTAGAAGAAGTCCGTTCCATAGCAAGAACTGAGTCTTTAGAACCTTTCATAGAAAGCTCAGCGGTGACCAGCATGTTCATTAATTCGGTCAAGGAATTTTGAAGTTTATGCATGTGGTAATTCATGATGAATTGCCCATATGCATCAGTCAAGGATTGCTGAATAACATCACTCTGTAGATCTAAGTCTAACTTCACACCGAGCTTCTCAAGCTCTTCCAAGTCCTTGATCATCATCAGATAGTGATCTTGGACTAACTGTCCATCACGCATCTTAGCCTTAAAAAGTTGTTTTGTGACTTGATATTTTGCTGCGCGACTCTATTCACCAAACATCTCTTGTAGGTGAGCCAATATTTGGTGAGCAATTCTGATATCTTCATGTTGGCGTTGGAGCTCATCAGACATCGAGCCCAACATATAATATCTGGCCTTATTATCTTCATCTATCCATTTTTTTGGAGATACTCTCTATTCAGCGGATGGATGGACTGGTAAGGTGGGAGGGTCCTGGTCCAATACATGGGTTAACTTCTCGGAACCCAAAACGATTTTGTAGTTCCTAAGCCAATCTTTATAATTAGATCCGGTCAGTCTATGTGTGTCCAAGATATGTGCTAATGGATTGGATGCAGACATTTTCCTATAGAGAGTCAAAGATTCTAGTTAGATACTGTAATTATGACTTGACCAATTTATTTAGAGATTTTATTTTTAAATAAATTATCTCCCACTATTTTCTCGGATCCCTACACTCTCTCTATAGAGATGCAAAAATCTCCACGATTAATGATTTCTAGTGGATGGTGCGGTCTCACCAACTGACTCATCACCTCACCTAATAGTTATTGGTGATGGGTTAGCCAATGAGTGAACAACCCTTGTTCAATGATTCTTTAATCATAGTGCATCCAAACTTGGTCTCTAATTCATGAATCTCATCGTATCTGGAATATTGATCCACTCCTTAGTTAAGTCAGACCCACCATTTGCACAGACTGGATTTCTAATTGAGTCTCTCACCGTATCCAAAATATTGAGCCCAACTCATCCTCCAGCCCATAGCATCCAATGCCTAATAGACATGGTTGCATCTTCTCGGTGCAACTGAGCCACTATATCCAGCCGAGAACAATCAACCCCAGAAAGGGCCTGCACATCTACAATGGTGGATGACCTCAAACTTAATCTTTTCTTAGGGAGAATTGATTTAGGTCTCATTAAACTAGACTTGTCATAGTCATAACAATTATAACTAATCTAGTGGCATGGGATAGCTCGAATTATTGACCACCTTAAATCAGAACTGAGTCAAATAGATATGGCCAGGTAAGTGAGACCGGTGGAAGGGATATGCCATTAACTCGTACAAGAATGCATTCAGATCGAGTAGCTTCCAATTAAAAACCAGTCGGTCGTATCTGCCAAACTTACCTTAGACACCAAATTGTTGAGCCAGAACAAATTTGGTTAGCCTACAATCCAGACTCTAACCTCTGAGCCTAATTAGGTCTTGCTTGATGGTGACTCGATCTTGACACAGACTTAATCCTATTAGGCTGATCAATTTAAGCATTGTTGATCCCATCTAACCAACTCTTGATTCGATTTGATCAATCGCTTAGACCTAATTGAGCTACCCAAGCCCGAACCTAGTATTATGAATATGTCTTAGATCTGAAATCCTCAATTTTAGACCAAATTAATGTTCCATAATCTTAATTCTTAATTAAGTAGGGTTCATAAATAAAATATGCACAATAAATCCTAGGATTTCAGGATCTAGGATTTTTGCAGAAAGTAAGTTTTGGATTTTTGATTAAGGACGAACGCACAACACTTCCTACAGATCATAAGAACACCCCATCGGATGGAAGGAGAGGGCCTTTAAATCCTTCTTCATTCTTATGATCGAACGGCTAAGAGGAATGCCTTAATCAGGAACATGTAATACTACAAAATAGTTTTAGATCTATATCATATATCTCATATACAAATTAGATATAATCATGGCATATTTTGCATACATCTCATGTATCGAATCATGCATGTTTTTAGATCTAAATTATCTCATAATAATCTAAAAAATTAGATTTAAATTGATCTTATCAAAATAAACTCTAATCTAGATAACTATGTAGAACTATTCTATAACTAGTCTAGACATGCATCAATCATATCTCATATGATGTTAAAATTAAATAATTTTTATTTACTATTTTTTAGATATTATTATAATAATTATAATATCAAAAAATAGTAAATAAATAGATCTAAATATGATTTAATCAAATTAAATTGTAAACATGCAAGACTATTCTATAGAACTATTCTATTTTAGAACTAGTCATGCATATTTTCTAATCTTAGATCCATATCATTTAATTTTAATTTTTTTAATTTTAGATCTGATCACATCTCATGTGACATCTAAAATCACTTAATTTTTTAATTAAAATAAATTTAAAATTAGATCTAAATACTTTAGAACCTGGCTCTGATACCAATTGAAGGAAATCATAATTTTTTAGATTAGGTTCGTTCAGATCTGATTGGATCAAGAGATATATTTAAAAAAAAAAATTTTTGATTTAAATCAGATCTAGAATGTTTTAAATCTAATTTTTATTATTCTAATAATTAAAATAAAATATAAATAAATTAAATTAGATTTAATTTACCTTGATGTAGGGTAATCCTATTACCCATTGATGATCATGTAAGCAGTAGAAGGTTCTGGATCTAGCCATGAAAGTGCCTAGCCTCTACTGATATCCACTCAAGCTGGATCTGGGGATCCTCTTTTTCTCTATCACATCGCCAAAAATTAGATCTGAATCTGATTTGGAGGATCTTCAAAATAGCTTTCGAAGATTAGTAGTTGTCCTTTGCAGCAGCGCAGTCTTCTAGCTTTCTGTCGCCTTTCTCTCTCCTAGATTACACCAACTGAGATCCCAAACTTCTTTGGGCATGGAGAGGAGAGGGAGAAGATCAACTTGGTGTGGAGGAGGAAGAGAGAGGCAGCCTTGGGGCGTAGAAAATTGTTCTGCACTTTTAGTTGGGTGCAGGGTCTTATTTATAGACTATGCATGATCCAACTCCTCTTCATCCCAACCAATCACAATTCTTTATGAAATCATATCTAAATCTGATTGGTGAGAATAGAGTCCCTTGGATTCATCCTTAGATGGAGCCTAAGACTAGTCAAAGTTGATTCTTGGGAGGAGTCTAATCAAAATCCAATAAGGAGATGGAGTTCCTATCCAACAGGGACTCTTGGGCGCCTCAAGCTTGGGCGCATGCCACCCTTGGCATGCACCCTCCTCCTTGCCAGTTTCTGGCAGGGGGACAAGCCCCACCAGCTCTCCACTAGGTGCATGACACATGGACAGAAGTCAAAGTATCAATGGTCAACATTTGACCAGTCAAAGGTCAACTTTTGACCAAAGTCAAAGAATGAGAAATGGCAGGTGATCAAAAATAGTAGGTATTATCTTACAAAATAAGACAATCCTTTTCTAACCTAGATAGGCTCCAGTCAGACCAAGTGAAGGCCTTTGATCGAGCACAAACTCCTTTGGCTCAGTCAGGACAACTATTTATGATAGTAAAAGAAGAACGTTAGGTTCAGTCAAGTGCTAGCATGATTTCCTTGAACCTAATTGAATCTCATTCAGATCAATTGAACTAGATCAGTTCAATTGATGATCACCAGATTCAAACCCTTGTTTGTGTGACCCAGTTAGATTCAATTTTGTATGATAATGAGATATGTCATGATCTCTATCATCGACATTATCGAAACTCCTTTCGATGGATCAAAACTTTTTTGATTCGAATAGCTAGAATGATCGATTATCTAAATCATTCTAATTGCTCCCAAAGTCCACAAGTGACACCTAGCAGTATATGGTGGCAACCCATCAGAGCTAAATGTGAACCTCTTGGTGTAGCTACCTATGTGATTAAGTTCTTCTATCTTGAGTCCTGATCAGATTAGGGTAAGGTGAACTCGTCAAACCCTAGTTTCTGTCATATGATGTAATCATTCGATTCAAGTCCGATGTGAAAACCTAAATGGAAACTCTTTCTATTATTTCACTCTGTTATGGCCATGGGCTTCTGGACTTGATTCTTATGATCATCATAGGGTTGCTCCTCTACCACCGAGGTAGATAGATTCCATCTTGATGCAATCCAGTTCCTACAATGAACATGCTATATTCAACATACACCTCAGGATTTTGAATGGCTAGGAGACCGAGTTATGGTGTAGTCAAACTATAACACCCTCAAGGTGAACTGCCGATGCACCTCAGGTTAAAGAACCAGATACACTACTGCAGCATCGAGTCAGTCATTGATGAGAAGGTAGACTCCCTAATGACTACTTGAGGTGGTCATGCTTAGTGCCCTCATTCTCTAACGAGTACCTATACTCTCGCTTCGGTGTGTCCACACCGCAGACTTAAGACTCATCTACTAAAGAGAAGCGATTGTATACCAACCTTTCGAATCAAGCACCATCAGGTTAAAGAACCAGATACACTACTGCAGCATCGAGTCAGTCATTGATGAGAAGGTAGACTCCCTAATGACTACTTGAGGTGGTCATGCTTAGTGCCCTCATTCTCTAACGAGTACCTATACTCTCGCTTCGGTGTGTCCACACCGCAGACTTAAGACTCATCTACTAAAGAGAAGCGATTGTATACCAACCTTTCGAATCAAGCACCATCCTTATGATGATCCTATGGTCGGGAGTATTTTATGAGTTAATAATGATTATTCATGTTTTGAATTTTCAACTCTTGAAAATATGAATTATCATTACCATTAACTTAAAGGATGTATCACAGACACTAAATACACATATGTGATAAAAAATAATCTATTTTATTGATTATAGTCAAAATTATAATTTTGCCCCTTGAAGTGTATTACAAGTGTCAGCCAATTCTGGCTTCTAGGGCATATATATCTAACATAAGGTGGTGCCAAGACTAGGTCAAACAAGAGTTCTTGGCACCATAGAGTTTAATCCCCTAAAGCAATCAGGGATGCATGCACCCTCTTCCTTTCTGCATTTAGTAGGGGGACAAGGCCCCAGGTACTCTCCTATAGGTGCATGACACATGGGCAGATGTTCAAGTGTCCAGGGTCTACATTTGATCAATGTCCAAAAATAGAAATTAGTAGATGACTGAAAATGGCAAGTGTTGTCTTAAATTTATCTCATAAATTAAGACAACCCTTTTCTGATCTAGACAAGCTCCAGTCAGACCAAGTAAAGGTTCCTAAGTGAGCCAAAACACATTTGGCTCGGTTGAGACATGCTATAATGATTATTAAAGAAGAACATTAAGCTCAATCGTGTGCTAGCATAATTTCCCTGGACCTAATTGAATCTTATTCAAATCAAATAAACTAGATTAGTTCAATTGATGACATCCAAATTCAAACCCTTATTTGTGTGATCCAATTAGGTTCAGTTTCGTATGGTAATCGGATATGTCACGATCTTTATTATCGACATCATCGAAATACCTTTCGATGGATCAGAATTTTTCTAATTCAGACAACTAGTATGATCGATCATCCAAATTATTCTAATTGCTCCAAAAATTGACCAGTGACATCAAGCAGTATATTATGGCAATCCATCAGAATTGGAAGCAAACCTCTCAGTGTAGTTACCTATGTGATTAGGTTCCTCTATCATGAGCCCCGATCAGATTAGGGTTAAGGTGATCTCGTCAAACCCTAATATCCATCATATGAATTAATCATTCGATTCAAGTCCAATGTGAAAACCCTAATAGAAACTCTTTCTATTATTTCACTCTGCCATGGCTATGGGCTTATGGACTTGATTCTCATGATCATCATAGGGCTGCTCCTCATCTACCGAGGTAGATAGATCCCCTATTGGTGCAATCCAATTCCTACAATGAACATGCTATAGCCAACATACACCTCAAGATTCCGAATGGCTAGGAGATCGTGTTTTGCTGTAGTCAAACTATAACATCCTCAAGGTGAACTACCGATGCACCTCAGGTCAAAGAACTAGACACACCACTGCAACTTTGAGGCAGTCATTGACGAGAAGGTAGACTTCCCATGACTGCTCGAGGTGGTCATGCTCAGTGCCCTCGTTCTCTAATAAGTACTTATACTCTCGCTCCAGTGTCTTTACACCATAGACTTAAGACTTATCTATCCTAAAGAAGCGATCGTACACCAATCTTACGGATCAATCACCATCCTTATGATGATCCTACAGTTGGAAGCATTTTATGAGTTAATAATAAAAATTCATGTCTTAAATTTTCAACTCTTGAAAATATGAAGTATCATTATCATTAACTCAAAGGATGTACCACAGACACTTTCAAATACACACTCTGATAAAAAATAATCTATTTTATTTATTTATAATTAAAATTATAATTTTGCCCTTAGAAGTGTATTACAAGTGTCAGCCAATCTAGCTTCTAAGGCCCACATATCTAATATTGGCCTCCTATCCATGCTAGCCACACTTGCCCCCAACGAACTTCCAAAAGAAGTATACTTTGAAGTATTGAAGTGCCCTAGAATGGAAGAGCTATGGTCTGCAATGCAGATCAACCATGAGCCATACTAGATCGATCCAATGGTCACTTATCTTAAAGATGGGATACTTTTCTATGATCCAAAAGAAGCTCAAAAGCTAAGAAACCAAGCCTCCCGGTATATTCTGTATGAAGGTAAGCTATACAAGAGATCGTACTTCTTGCCACTTTTGAAATATCTCCGATCTTTTGAAGCCGACTTTGCACTATGGAAAGTGCATGAAGAAATCCATGGGAGCCATCTGGATGCTAGATTCCTATCTCACAAGCTACTTCGATAAGGATATTATTGGCCAACTATGCATCATGATTGTGTCAAATATATTAAAAGATATGGCCGCTGCCAGAGTAACGTAAATATACAAAGACAACCAGCCTCCGAGCTTACACGTTTGAGTGCCTCTTTGCCATTTGCATAATGGGGGATGGATATACTTGGCCTCTTTCTGATGGCATCCGGACAACGAAAATTTTTCTTAGTTGCGATCAACTACTTCACCAAATGGATCGAGGCTAAATTTCTAGCAAAAATTACTGAACCCAAAGTACAAGACTTTATCTAAAAGTCGATTGTTTGTAGGTTTGGCCTACCCTAAACCCTTATAACAGATAATGGGTGATAGTTTGCCAGGATGAAGTTTGCTGAGTTCTGCGAGGATTTGAACATCTCCCATAATTTCATATTGATGGCCCATCCACAAGCAAATGGTGAAGCAGAGGTCACCAACGGGACCTTATTATTGGGTATTAAGGCAAGCCTTGAAAAAGTAAGAAAGACTTGGATGGATGAACTCTACCATATACTCTAGGCGTATCAAACTACTCAAAGATTGTCAAATGGAGAAACACCATTCGTCTTAGCCTTTGGAACAGAGGTGGTCATCCCAATTGAGCTCAAACTCCTATCGGCATAGGTCATGGTCTCCAATGAGCAATGCAATTCGCAAGACCTCAGAACTAACCTCAACCTGCTGGAGAAAAAAATGAGAGGAGGCCCAAGTTTAGATGGCTGCATACAGGCGAATGGTGGTCCGATACTACAGCACTAGAGTCAAAGATAAAGTATTCAAAGTGGAGAACTTAGTGCTTCGACGAGCAGTCATTTCTCAACCTCAAAATTAGGGAAAGCTTGTCGCAAATTAGGAAGGATCCTACGAGGTCAAGCAAGTTATCTGACACGGGATATATTACCTGAAGAAGCTTGAAAGAGCCGATCTATCTCGACTGTGGAACTCAAAAAACCTATGGATGTATTATCGATGACTTGGTCATAATAAAATTCATCTACTTTAACATCCTGATCCTTGTTACAAATCTATAATGGTGGAAAATGACTTTTCAAGCTTAACCATGCAATGAAGATAGCCACATTAGGAATAGGAGGAGAACCTCATCCTAGTGTGAGCAATGCCGAAAGCCTCGTTAATCTAAGACGAGATGAGAGGAGAGGCTCTTCTAGCAGCCCCAATGCATCCCTATGGCCATGTTAGGAATAGGAGGAGAACCTCATCCTAATGTGAGCAAAGTTGAAGGCCTCGTTAATCTAAGACGAGATGAGGGGAGAGGCCCTTCCAGTGGCACTAATGTAACCCTACGGTCATGTTAGGAATAGAAGGAGAACCTCATCCTAATGTGAGCAAAGTCGAAGGCCTCATTAATCTAAGACGAGATGAGAAAAGAGGCCCTTCCAACGGCGCTATTATGCCCCAAAGTTCATATTAGGAATAGGAGGAGAACCTCGTCCTAACATGAATGAAGCTCAAGACCTCGTTAATCTAAGGCGAGATGAGGGGAGAGGCCCATCCAGTGGCCCTAATGTGCCCGTACAGCCATGCTGGGAACAAAAAAAGAACGTCATCCTAATGTGAGCAAAGTTGAAAGTCTCATTAAACTAAGACATGATGAGAGGAGACACCTCATCAATGGCCTTAACATACCCCTACGATCGTGCAAGGAATAGAAGAAAACCTCATCATAACATAAGAAAGTTCAAGATCTCATTAATCTAAAATGAAGGAAAGAGAAAAGCCATACCGATGATCCTTATATGTATCCCCCTAACGGGTATGTCAAATATGAAAGGAGGAGCCCCACCCAAGATTATAGAAGGGATCCTAGCTCAGCTTCCACACAAGCATCTTATTAGAAGACGAAGCAAAGAAAAATGAGATGAAGAAAGCAAAGCCATTAAATAGCATCAAATCTATATAAGACAATAACAAAAAGGATACCATTTTATTGCAAATATTAAGTTCATTACACGCAAAATAAAGATCGGCAAGATTGATTACAAGAAAAGCAAGAAGAAGAAAAAAAGGCCAAAGTCCTAAGATGGATCGGACTCCTCATATTTTGGGCTATCGGCCCCAGCCATCACCAAGGCTTGCTTTAATCTAAGGATCTCCCCTTCAAGCTCTTTCTTTTTATATAAGCCATCTATATGCATTCTATTGATGTGTCTGAACTTGCCTTCAAGCTCTCGCCACTTCTACCTTAGGACTTCAGACTCAGCCTTCGCATCTTTAATAGCTTGTTGCTTATGAGTTAGCTGGAGTTTCAACCGTTGAACCTTGGTCTTCTCCATCCCGATCGCTTTAGAGAGCTCACCGATAGTCCTCTTCGAGGAGGCAATCTCCTCCAACTCACCACTCGAACTAGCCTACCGACTACTATATAATCACCTCTAGAAGTAAGGTGCATCATCTCTGGTGGCCTGGAGCTCGCGTTCAAGCCTAGACATCTTCTCTGTTGAGGTTATTCTATAACTATTATGCCAGTTATCCATGTCTTGTAAGTACCTCTGAATCTTGAAGAACTTCTTGGACCAATCCCAATCATACTGAGCCTTGTCGATAGACCATGGCGAGCTCCCTTTTAGCAATTGAATTTTCTTTTTTATCATCTTGAGGTCAGCTACGAGAGAGCTAATCTTCATCGTTAGTGCCCAAGACTTATCACTGGCATTTTTCCTAAGCTCGGCTAGCTCTTTCTCAAAATTACCTTTCCTAATGTTGAAGCTCATAGAATCCTTCATGTGTAGCTTGCGAGGGTGAGTGACCTCGATCATCACCTACAAAGCATTCTTCCTGGATCTCTGAAGTTCATCTTTCATATTCAACTTTTTCTTCAGGTGATGAACCATCCTCTTTAAACTTTTGATTATGGGTTTTAGAGGGATGCCTTGAGGCAGTGGCTCGGCGTCATTTGGAGATGACTGGCCTTGACTGCAATTGCTGGAAGGATTCTGAATAACATTCACCATGACATAAGTGTAAAAAAAAGAAAGTTTATTTTCATATCTTAAAATATTTGAGTACATTAAAAAGAAAAGGAAGAAATGTATAAGTAATCAAAGATTTTCGACCTCGATCGGTTCAGCAGTAGGTGAGGTTGGTGCATTCCTTGCGGCCTCAGGCTTGGCTGCAGGTCCTAGAGCTTCAGGGGTGGGTTCGGTAATAGGAGAGATGGCCTTAGTGCTAGAAGGGCCAGCTACTTCACTAGGCTCATCTGTCAGAAGATCAAGATCTACCTCTAAAAATTTTTTCTCAACCCTTTCCATGTAGATCTTGAATCCCTTGCTTTGAAGGACTTGAAGGCCTCAACAGCCCACTCCTTCTTGGCACCGACCTCCTGTTTAGCCTTCTTTCTTTTGTCATCCAAGAGAGTCAAGGCCGCCCTCAACTCCATAGAAACCTCCTCTTCTCTCCTTAATGCCTCTCGAAGGCAATCAATATCTGCAGTTTGTTCTTTTGAGGCCATCTTCAAATGGTCGATCTTGGCTTGAACCCTTTCGGTCTATGCTTGAGCCTCATGGAGGGCCTTAGAGAACTCTACTTGATGGAGATTGGCCACCTTCGAATGGGCAAATAAGTAATGCCCCATCTGCAAGACAAAAGAAAATTAAGTCCGAACTTTGGAAGTACGTCCAGCATTCAATCAAGTTCTAAGGTATTAATTATCTCAAGGAAGGTAGCAAAGGACTCGTCAAACCTTTTGGCATCCTCCTTCCCAACCATTTTATCAATAATGTGCAGGAGGATGCTGCCCTTCATCAGGATTGGACAACCTCCTGATCATCTAAGGAAGCTCGCTCCTAACCGGAGCCCTCACCACTCAAGTTTTCGGCCATCCTCCTTATCCTTTTCATGATGGCATCCTTTTTCCTCTTCTTCTTCTCGATGACCTCGTACTACTCAGGAGGTGCGAGGGCCATGTCCGCATGGGATAAGGTTGAAATTGGTGATGCCACATCAACCTCCGAAATGGGCACTGCCTAGATTAGCATGGCCGAGATCGGCTCATCAGTGCGAGCCTTTTTTGATATTTTTTTGATAGAGTTGTCCTTCCTCTTGAGGGACTTAATCCCCATGGCTAGGTGATTCCACTCCTAAGGAGTTACTTTTGCAGAAGAGAAAAACCCAAGTGAAAAAAAGAAAGAAGACCATACATAATTAGCAGGCCATAAAGAACCACCTGCCGGGTTGAGAGAACTAGGTCCAATGTTGAATAAGGTCTGCTCATCTAGCAGTTTGGAGATTGGGGGAGCTCAGTAGTTCTTTAGCTCATCAATCGAATCTCGATCCTTTTTCTCAAGTTCGGGAGCTCGGTGGATGGAATCCCTTATGTCGCCATAGGAAGGAAGTCCTAGCTTTAAAGAAGGACACATGATGAAGAACTTTTCTTTTCAATTGTGAATGGAAGAATGAGAACCCTTAAGCAATCCTTTCTTATCGAATTGAGGGGATACATACCACCAATCTTTGGCGATTGGATGGTATTTGAAAGTGAAGAAGTTACGAAAAAAGGAGATGGAAGGTCGGACGTTGGCCATGGCACACAGAGAGAAACCCTATGATAAACCTAAATGAATTCGGTGCCATAGCAGTGAAGAAAATGTTCAAGAACTTAAACAAGTTGATTATGAAAGAAGATATTGGTAGCCAAAGTTCCACTCGAAGGATTTCAACATACAGACTGGTTCGGCCCGGAGGAGGGGTACAGACTCGATCACTAGGACTGAGAAGTTCAAGCTTGAATTCGAGAGGAATTTTGCACTGGATCCTAATCAGTGAAAGGTTTTCAAGCCATAGTTTGCATTGGATGGTATCAGGGATGAAGGATGGTCGAGGTACTTCTACAGATTCGGGGCTCTTATGGAGAGAATCCATTAAAGCCAAATGAGCCAAACTTTCAAAATAGGTTGACTAGGATTCTTCAATGGATATTCAGATCAAAGTAAATTTAGAAAAACCCCCCAAAAAATCAAAAAAAATAAGATGCTAGATTTCTTTGAAGAAATCAAAAGGGCGAGATGCAGAGGACACAGGAACAATCCAAAAAGAGGTTTTGAGACTAACCTAGTGTGACTGAGAAGGGTGGAGAGATGACTAACACTGTGTAAATCAAATGGGAAGGTGCTTGAAATTAGGGAGGATGATAGGAGGAACCAGAGCTCTCAAGCAGGAAGAAAGTTGGAGCTTGAGGAAGGAGAAGGAGATTCAAGCGAAATGAAAAATAAAGAAGAGTAGAAGTCCTTAAATAGCTTGAGGAACCCCAAGGTGGTTATGATTGTAGATCCCTCTTGGCCGACCTTCATGCAATGCATGTCCCATTCATCATGGTAGGGGTCTAGCAATGGGAAAATCCTTAATAATGTCATACCTTAGGTATACTTCTAGTGGAAGTTTCAAAAAACATCTTTTCGAATCACGTCATATTTATAAGGCTTCGGCACCGATGTGATAGAAGCCAAAATTTTCCATCTGGCAAATGCAGGAAGCTAAAAAAAAAATGTGGGAAAGAAACTTCGGCAATCATGATTTTACTTCCTTCCTTCGAACTTCAAACTCTAAAGTGTAGGAACTTGTGTTGGGGATAAACCTGCTTTTGCTGAAGTTTTGCCAGACGTCTGATCTCTGGGTAATCCCGTCCAGTGCCGTTGGCCATGGCCAGGCTCTGACCAATAAACGTCTTCGGGTTCCAGCTCTCTCTGAAGTGGTCGACCTTCAACTTGTGACTACCAGGTGTTTCTCATCTATGCTGATCAACTCTAGAATCTGTAAGATGTCATGAGTCCCGCTTGGATGGGCTTGAATAGTAAAGGCAATCAGCTTCCTCTGTCATACATAGATGACCCTCTCTAGTCGAGAAAAACCTTAGATGAACTTGAACAATGAGAGCAGTCGCTTGAGCAGTTGAAGTACTGAGGTTCTGCCCCCCGGGCAGTCTAGCTTGGCCAACTTGAAAGCTGGCCGAACTTCTTTCCTACTGGATCTCCCTTAAATAGAGTATCACCATCATCATCGAATCTTATTTTGAGAGTCTCTAACTGATAGAACCTCCTTCAAATAAACTCCTATGCTTTATCTCGAACTCCTCCAGAACTTCTCCTTCCATCGAACTTCTCCATCAGTTGAATTCCTTCTGGACTTCTCCCCCCAATTGCCTAAGGGGCTCCACCCGGTCGAGCTTTCTCTAGACTCTCTCAGTAGGATCTCTTTCATCCCCCTCTCAGCTATCCAAAAGGACCTCGGCACTTAATCCTGATATAGCAAATAACAGTCAAGGCATGGTCGATCTTGAGAACACCCAAACTCCACTGGAACAACAGTAACTATGAGCTCTTCACCACCCATAGCTACCCCATCCGAACCTCAGTTGATAAGCCCCAATAGATTGGCACATCATGATAATGGACACCATCCTCTATGACAAATTCCACGTGGTCCCGAACGGTCCACTACTAGGTGGTTACAACTATCATCGTCAATTTGTTACAGACTCCACCAACATAAGAAACCCTTAAGGTATGCTTTCTTTCTTAAGCTCTTATCTTTTACCTAAAAATTCTACTAAAAACTTTTCTAAATACACCATTTCTGTTGGTTGAAAGAGTTGATTTAATCATCAAAGGGTCATGCCAGAGCTACCACCCCCAACTCCGAACGACACTTATTTTGCATGTCACTAGCGGCAACCTCGACTTCTCTGACTCTAGCCTCAAATTCGACATCAACCAGACTTCACATCAATAGATACCTATCATTTAGACTATCTCTAGGTCACTTTGTTCCTATGGCATTCATGTTTTTCTCAATATTAAAAATAGAAATATCAATATGTAATTGATAGAAATCATTTATAAAAAAGCCACTCGCAATTTTATTTCTTTCATAAAGAATAGTATAATGATCTTTAAGAAAACTAAATACATATGCTTCCTGTGCTAAACATGAAATAGAAATCAAATTCCTGCTTGTTGCAGGCACATAAAAGTAATCCCTAAGAATTAAATCTAATCTTGATGGTAGTCAAAAAGGATAGATTTTTATGACCATAGCAGCAACTCTTGCACTGTTCCCAATGCATAAGATCATCTCACCATCCCTCAGCCTCCTGCTATCCTCAAGATCCTACATAGAAGTACATAAGTGAGCACTCAAACTAGAGTCAAGCACCCAACTGGATGCAGAAGCTGTAAGGTTAGATTCTATAACAATCATTTCTCTAGAAGGACCTATCTCCTTCTTGTTCTTAAGGTTGGCCAGGTATAGAGGGCAGTTTTGCTTTCAATGGCCATCAGTATTATAATGAAAATTTTTTTCTTGTCAGTGGCCTTCTTCTTCAGCTCTGCCTTCTTCTTCTTCTCACCTTCCATCTTCTACTTCTTCGCGGTCTTCTTCTTCTTTCCAAAAGGATTTTTTTTGGATGAAGTCCACTCCATAGCAAGAACTGAGCCCTTTGAACCTTTCATAGAGAGCTTAGCAGTAACCAGCATGTTCATCAGTTCTGCTAGAGTATTTTATAGTTTATGCATATGGTAGTTCATGATGAACTGTCCATGCGCATCAGTCAAAGTTTGCAAAATTATATCAATCTATAGATCCTGATCTAACTTGACACTGAGCTTCTCAAGTTCTTCTAAATTTTTTATCATCATTAGATAATGATCTTGGACAAACTGCCCATCACACATCTAAGCTTTAAAAAGTATCCTAATGACTTGATATTTGGTTGCATGACTTTGTTCACCAAACAACGCTTGAAGGTGAGCCAACATTTGGTGGCTAGTCTTTATGTCTTCATGTTGGTACTAGAATTCATCAGATATCATGCCCAACATGTAATATCTAACTTTATTATCATCATCCATCCACTTTTCTAGAGATGCCCTTTGATCAACGGATGGATGGGCTGCTATAATAGGAGGATCATGTTCCAATACATAAGTCTTCTCAAAATCCAAAATAATTTTGAAGTTCCAGAGCCAATCCTTGTAGTTGGGTCTGGCCATTCTACGGGTGTTCAGGATACGAGCTAGTGGGTTGGATGCAGACATTTTTCTGTAGAAAGTCAAAATTTTTAGTTAGATTTTATAATTAGACTTAACAAATTTGTTTAGAAGTTTGATTTTTAAATAAATTAGGCTCTCATTATTTATTCGGATTCCTACACTTTCTTGGTAGAGATGCAAAAATCTTCATGATTATAGATTTCTGGTGAATGATGCGGTCCCACCGACTGGCTCACCACCTCACCTAATAGTTATGGATGATGGGTCAATTGATGAGTGGACATCTTTTGTCCAATGATTCTCTAATCATAATGCACCAATACCTGGTCTCTAATTTATGAATCTTATCATGTCTAGAATATTGATCCAATCCTTAGTTAAGTCAGACCCACTACTTGCATGAATTATATTCTTGATTGGATCTCTCACCGTATCCAAAATATTGAGTCCTATCTATCCTCCAACCCATAGCATCTAATGCCTAATAGACATTGTTGCATCTTTTCGATGCAACTGAACCACCATATCCAGTCGAGAACAATCAACCCCAAAAAGGGCCCACACATTTACAATGGTGAAAGATCTTTGACTTAATATTTTCTTAAGAAGATTTAATTTTAGGTCTCTTAAATTTGACTTATTCATAACAATTATAACTAACCTAGTAGCATGGGTTGGCTCGAATTGTTAGCCATCTCAAATCAAAATTGGATCGACATAAATGGCCAGGTAAGTGAGATAGGTGGAAGGAATATGCTATTAACTCAACAAGAATACATTCAGGTTAAGTAACTCTCAATTAAAAATTAGTTGGTCATATCTGTCAGACCTACCTTAGATACTAAATTATCGAATCAGAACCAATCAGATTAGCCTACAATCCAGGCTCAAACTATAGAGCCAAATCAGGTCTTGACTTGATCGAGTCATATCTCAATGTGATTCGACCTTGACCCAGACTTAATCCTATTAGGCTGATCAAATCTAAGCTTTCTTTGATCCCACCTAACCAACTCTTGATTCACTTTGATCAATCGCTAGACCTATTTGAGCTACCCAAGCCCGAACTAAATTTTATGAATGTATCTTAGATCTAAAAATTCATAATTTTTAGACCTTATTGATGTAGAATCTAGTTGATGCCGGATTGAACTAGAGTGGAGGACGAAGAGGTCGCCATCGGTGACCTACAAAATAAAGTCCTATCCAAAGTCGATGGTGGTGGCTCTGATAGGATCCTCCGATGATTAAGTCAGCTCTTCTAGCCAATAGAAATGGAGTGCTCAAGCAAAAATTCAATAGAGTTTTAGGAAGGAGAAGAGAGGTTATAGAAAATGTATCTGAAGGATCCTTTTTTATAGATGGAGCTCATCGTAACCGTTCGGTAGTGGATCGCTCAGGACCACATGAAATTTGTTATGGAGAGAGATGTCCATTGTTGTGATATGACCATTCGATAGTGAGCCGCTCGAGGCCATGTGGAGTTTGTTATGGAGAGTGGTGTCCGTTGTCATGAAGTAGCCATTCGTTGAGATTTAATAGTCGAAGTTTTGAGGAAGCAGACATTGGTTGGTGAAGAGCTTTGACATACATCAATTTCAAAGGAGTTCAGATTTTTAAAGAAAACATGGCTAGAGGGGATCATCCAAAAGGAATGCTAGTTGAAATCTAGAAGAAATCCACTAGAGGAATCCAGATGGAGTTCGATTGATGGAGAAATCTAGGAGGAGTCTGATTGGTGGAGAAGTTTGACCGAAGGAGAAGTCCGGAAGGAGTTCGGCTCCTAGAGGGATTTGAAAGGGGTTTAGCTCCAGGAGTTAACTGACTGAAGAAGAAGTCTGGAAGGAGTTCGACTCCTAGAGGTATCCAATTGAAGAAGAGATCTGGAAGGAGTTCGGCTCCTGGAGGAACTTGACTGAAGGAGAGATCCAGAAGGAGTTCGACTTCTATAGAAATTCGACTAAAGGAGGAGTCTAGAAGGAGTTTGGCTCCTATAGAAATCCGACTGAAGGAGGAGTTCGAAAGGAGTTCGGCTCTTGGAGGTATCCAACTGAAAGAGAGATCCGAAAGGAGTTTGGCTCCAAGAAGTATCCGACTAAAGGATAGATTCGAAAGAGTTCGGCTCCTAGAAAAACTTGACTGAAGGAGAGATCTGGAAGGAGTATGGCTCCTATAGAAATCCGACTGAAGGAGGAGTCCGAAAAGAGTTTGGCTCCTAGAGGTGTCCAACTGAAGGAGAGATTCGAAAGAAGTTCAGCTCTTGGAGGAACTTGACTGAAGGAGAGATTTGGAAGGAGTTCGGCTCCTATAGAAACTTGACTGAAGAAGAGATCCAAAAGTTGTTCGATCGGGGTTCAGCCGTCGGATGAGTTTGGCTACTGAATGAGTTCGAATGGTTGAGAGGTTCGACCACTGAAGGGAGATTTTTTTATCGAAGCTCCTCTGGGATTACCAGTTGCATTAGGCTAAGTATTAGACTGAACTTCGAGGGGAGCGGGATTTATCCTCAATAATAGTCCCCCCACTCTCGAGTTCGAAATTCAAAGGAAGGAAATTCAAAAAAGATGACAGCCGAAGTTCTTTTTCGGGCTCTACAGCCATTGGGGTTGAAGCTCGGGGGAGACCTTATCTCCAGTCGAGGTTGATATTGAAGTTGAGGCTCAGGAAAGATCTTACCTCGAATCGAGGTCCAAGAAGATCTTGTCTCCTATTGACATTATGGTTGAAGCTCGTGAGAGATCTTATATCCAGCCAAGATTGAAGTTGAAATTGAAGCTCGTGGAAGATCTTGTCTCCAGCCAAGATTGAAATTAAAGTTGAAGCTCGGGGGAGATCTCATCTCCAGCCGAGGTCTAGGGTGATCTTATCTCCTGTTGACATAGACATTGAAGGAGCTTGAGGGAGATCTCATCGCCAACCGAAGTCTAAGGAGATCTTATCTCCTCTTCTCACCTTGTCCAAAATGAACAAGGCCTTCGACTTTGCTCATGTTAGGATGAGGTTCTCCTCCTATTTCTAACGGGCTGTAGGGGCACATAAGGGCCGTTGTCAGGGCCTCTCCCTCCATCTCATCTAAAATGAATAAGGTCTTCGACTTTGCTCATGTTAGGATGAGGTTTCTCTCCTATTTCTAATAGGCTGTAGGGGTGCATAAGGGCCGTTGTCAGAGCATCTCTCCTCATCTCATCTAAAATGAATGAGGCCTTTGACTTTGCTTGCATTAGGATGAGGTTCTCCTTCTATTCCTAATGGACTGTATGGGCTCATAAGGGCCATTATCAGGGCCTCTCTCCTCATCTCATCTTGTCAAAAATAAACAAGGCCATCAACTTTGCTCATGTTAGGATGAGGTTCTCCTCCTATTCCTAATGGGCTGTAGGGGTGCATAAGGGCCATTGTCAAGGGCCTCTTCTCTCATCTCATCTAAAATGAACGAGGCCTTCGACTTGCTCATGTTAGGATGAGGTTCTCTTCCTATTCCTAACATGACCACTATTGATTCCTTCTTTCCTATCATCATATAGTTTTTGCACCAAGAAATGATATCATTAAAATGGATGAGTTTTATTGATGGAAAATTATTGGAAGTACATCCTCAGGTTTTCTGAGCTCTAAGGTCATGGAAGCATTGTTCCTCTGAGCTCCTTCATGCGATAAGTTTCGGATTGGATGATATCCGCTACTTCATATAGGCCTTTCCAATTTAGGGTAAGCTTCTTCTAGCTCTAAGGCTGAGAGATGGCGGCTCATAGAATCTGGTTGACACCAGATCAAGCTAGAGTGGAGGAGGAAGAGATCACCATCGGTGACCTACAAAATAAAGTCCCATCCAGAGTCGATGGTGGTGGCTCTGGCAGGACCCTCCAATGATCAAGTCAGCTCTTCTGGACAATAGAAATGGAGTTCTTAGGCAAGAATTCAGCAGAGTTTTGGAAAGGAGAAGAGAGCTTAAAAAAAATGTATCTGGAGGATCCATTTTTATAGATGGAGCTCATCATAACCATTTGGTACTGGGTCGCTCAGGACCACATGGAGTTTGTTATGGAGAGAGATGTTCGTTGTTATGAAGTGAACGTTCGTTGAGATTTAATAGTTGAAGTTTGGAGGAAGCAGGCGTTGGTTGGTGAAGAGCATTGACATATATCAATTTCAAGGGAGTTCGGACTCCTAAAGGAAACACGGCTAGAGAGGATCATCCAAATGGAATGCTAGTTCAAATATGAAAGAAATCCACTGAAGGAATCCAGATGGAGTTTGACTGATGGAGAAATCTAGGAGGAGTCCAATTGGTGGAGAAGTTCGATCGAAGGAGAAGTCTGAAAGAAGTTTAGCTCCTGAAGGAATTTGGAAGGAGTTTGGCTCATGGAGTTAACCGGCTGAAGGAGAAGTTCGAAAAAAGTTCAGCTCCTGGAGGTATCCGACTGAAGGAGAGATCGGGAAGGAGTTTGGCTCCTCGAGGAACTTGACTGAAGGAGAGATCTGGAAGAAGTTTGGCTCCTATAGAAATTTGACTGAAGAAGGAGTCCGAAAGAAGTTCGGCTCCTAGAGGTATCCGACTGAAGGAGAGATCCGAAAGGAGTTTGGCTCCTAGAGGAACTTGACTGAAGGAGAGATCCTGAAGGAGTTTGGCTCTAATAGAAATATGACTAAAGGAGGAGTCCAAAAGGAGTTTGGCTCCAGAAAGTATCTGACTGAAAGATGGATCTGGAACAAGTTCGGCTCCTGGAGGAACTTGATTGAAGGAGAGATTCGGAAGGAGTTCGGCTCCTATAGAAATCTGACTGAAGGAGAAGTCTGGAAGGAGTTCGACTCCTGAAGGTATTCGACTAAAGGAGAGATCTGAAAGGAGTTCAGCTCCTGGAGAAACTTGACTGAAGGAGAGATCCAAAAGGAGTTTGGCTCCTATAGAAACTTGACTGAAAGAGAGATCAAAAAGGAGTTTGGTTGGGGTTCGACCGTCGGATGAGTTTGGCTACTGAATGAGTTCAGCCACTTGAGGAGTTCGACCGTTGGAGAAAGAATTTCCAATTGAAGCTCCTCCGGGATTACCAGTTGCATTAGGCTAAGCATCAAGCTGGACTTCGACGAAAGCAAGATTTATCCCCAACAAACCTAATTAGTTTTATAATCTTAATTAAGTTTGGGTTCATAAACAAAATAAGTATTAAAATCCTAGGATTTTAGGATCTAGGGTTTTATAGAAAAATAAGTTCTGATTTTTTATTATGGACGAACGCGCAGCACCCCTACACACCATAAGAACATCCCATCAAGTGGGATGAGAGGATCTTTAAATCTTACTTTATTCTTATGATCGGACAACCAAGGAGAATGCCTTAATCAGAAATATATTTTCTACTACAAAATAAGTTAGATCTAAATCATATATCGCATATACAATTAATGATCTAACCTATACATGCATTGCATACATCTCATGTATCATAACTTAATTAAATATGCATACTTTCAAATCTGATATATCATATATAACTTCTAAAAAATAAGATTTTAAATTAATCATATTAATTAAAAATTATTCTAGATAATTTATAGAACTATTCTACAACTAGTCTAGGTATGCATCAATCATATCTCATATGAACAATTAAATTTTTTTTTTCATTTTAGATCTGATTATAACACTTATACCATCAAAAAAATAGAAACAAAAGAGATCTAAAAATTAATTTTTTAAACATATCAAAAAGAAAAATTACACTAGACTATATATATAATAATTTTATACCTAGTCTAGACATGTATCTCATACACTATTGATATGAATTTAAATTTTTTAATTTTTTTAATTTTAAATATAATCTTATATGATGTAACATCTGAAGTCCTTTAATATTAAATCATTAAATAAAAAAAATTATATCTAAAATAGATCTGAAGAACTGCAACCGCAGCTCTGATACTAGTTGAAGAAAAATCTAATTTTCCATCGCAGGATCGTTCTAATCCAATCAAATTTGAAAGGATATTTTAAAAAAAAATTCTCATAAAATATAATTAGATTTGAGACTTCTCAAATTTGATCTTATAGATCTAATATTAAAAATTAAAAATTAAATTAAATTATATTTTAAGTACCTGATTGGGTAATCTAATTATCCTACGATAATCCTGATTGTTCCTGAGGTTCTAAAATAAGCCATGCATGTGCTTGGCCTCTACAGTATTCACTCAGATAGGATCTAGATGCCTTCTCCTCATGAATCTTTCTTTAAAATATTAGATCTGAATTTGATCTGTAGATCCTTAAGAAAGTTCTTGAATACAGCGTGCTCATCTCATGAACACATCGCGTAGATGCTGAAGTTTGCATCAATTTTCTTAGACCTTCTTCTATGATTTGTGCCCAACTTTTAGGCATGTAGAAGAGAGGGAGAGTGAGGATTAGAGTGGTGTGGAGGATGATAGGGGCGGCAGCAACTTAGGCTTGGAAAAATATTTCATACATTAAGATACAATGGCATGAGAAATTCTATGCACCATCTAAGAGTCCCTCTTTGACCAAATAACCAATTATTTGATCAAAGGGACTTTAGGGATTAATCTCCATATCAAATACCAAATGTCTATCTATTTTTGATGCCAAAAAGCCCTCTAAAAATTGGTGACAAGAGAAGATAGGAAAGAGTCCATTGCACATAGGACTCTTTCCTCAAGAGTTTGATCCAAATCAAACTCTATCAAAACCTAGTCTAGGTACCTCCATAAATCACAAAATTTGGCACACCCATAGTACGACTCGAGCCCTATCACATACCCAAAAATTAGAGAAAAATAATTTTTAAAAAATTTTTTAAAAGCCTCTGATCCAGTGACCCTCAATTCTCTTAATTAGATCAACTTTTGACCCTAGTCCAATTGCACTATAAATGGATTTAATTTCTTCAGTTCCATATGATAATGAAACATGTCATGATCTCTATTATCAACATCATCAAAATATCTTTTGATAGACTAAAATTTTTTTAATTCATATAATTAGAATGATCGATCATCAAGATTATTCTATTTTCTCCTAAAATCTGCTAGTGACACCTAGCAGTATATGGTGGCTACCCATCAGAACTGAAAGCGAACCTCTTCATGAAACTACCTATATGATTGAGTTTTTCTATCTTGAGCCCTGATAGGTTTAGGATTAAGGTGAACTTGTCAAACCCAACATCTATCATATGAATTAATTATTCGATTCGAGTCCAATATGAAACTCTAATAGAAACTCTTTCTATCATCTTCACTCTACCATAGCCATGGGCTTATGTGAGCTCAGAAGTGGCACTCCCAAGTCTTGAAAAAAAGAGAAGATAGGTCATGGATAGATGGGACCAAGTCAAAAGAGAAATCAGCTCTCCTAGCAAGTTCAGAAACTAGGCCAGCTCACCTTGAGACTAAGTTGGCTAAGTTGAAAATTGGGTCGACTCAATCCAGGACTGGGTTGGCTAGGTCTCAAAGAAAAATTCAGACAAAAAGTAGCATTTTTGGACTATTGGCATGGTACACAATGGTACACAACTGAGCCAACCTAATTGTTGGTTAGCCGGCTCAGTCTAAAACTAGATCGGCTCAGTTTTTGTGGGTTATTATTTTATGTACGTAGATTATCTGGATTTAGAAAGTTTTTCTATGAGCTTGAACTTGATTCTTTGTAAAGTATATATATTGAAAATAGGTCAAGGTTGTAATGAGGCTAAAATATACTGAATAAAGGCTCTTTTTCCTAAAAATCTCTTCTTCTCTTCTTCTCTATTCCTTGAATTATTTGATCGTGCTTCCATAGAAATCTCTAAGAAGTACTTTCTTATTGCTTGGCTAATCACCGATGGCTCATCGATCCATGTGGGAAGAGCATGCATTCTCGATAATTGGTATCAGAGTAGTGTTGCATGGAAGGAAGGAAGATACCTAGGGTTTACTACATCCAGGATCTGTTGCACTAGGTTTTATCTAAAAACTTCTAGTTTGCTTCGTGGTTGTCTTTAGATTGAGGTGGAGATTGTTTACATGAAGGAATGGTGATACAAAAGTTTAGAAAGAGGATCTAAGGTTAGTTAGATCTTTTTTGAAGTGTAGTTTTGCTAGTGTGTGTGATCATGAAGGGTGTTAGGGATCTGTTCTTGACTTGTTTGAAGTCATGGGATCAAGTAGATTGAAGATGGATTTTGAGAAGTTCGATGGCAAGGGAAACTTTATCCTATGGCAGCAAAGAGTAAAGGGCTTGTTGGTTCAATAGAGGATCTACAAGTTCTTGACAAAAGAAAGGTCAAAAAAGATCAATGCTGAGGATTGGAAAGAGTTGAAGGAAATTGCTTTTAGCATAATCCAGATGTACTTGGCCGATCAGGTTTTGCTTGAGGTTTGCATAGAGACTATGGCAAAGGGGCTTTGGGAAAGACTAGAGAACACATACATGGGGAAGAACATGATGAAGAAGCTATGGTTGAAGAAATAGCTATATAGTCTGAGGATTCTCGAAGGCGAAGATCTTGTTGCACATATCTAAAGGTTCAATCAGGTGTGTTCTGAGGTGATGAGTTTGGATGTGAAGATTGACTAGGAGGATTGGGCATTGCTGCTATTATGTTCTCTCTCAGGTTCGTATGATGGTCTCATAATAACTTTAGTTTATAGGAAGAAGGCCTTAAATTATGAAGAGATTATTGGTGTGCTCAGATCAAATGAGCAAAGGGAAAAGATTTGCAAGGAAGATCCTAAGTCTGAGATCTTAGCTATGAACAAAACACAGAAAAGATCAAAGGAGAAGACAAGTAAAAAATTTAAGGGCAGATCAAAGTCTCGCGATCAGAGGAAGATGATATTAAAATGTTATAAATATCATCAGCCTGGACACCTGAGGAGAGATTGTCCCCTTTTGAGATCAAAAAAAGGGAAGGCCAGCAAGGGAGATGATACAGCTTCTGTAAGTAGTGGAGAAGACCTGCTAGTTGTATCAGATGGATTCACAGAGTATGATACTATGTGGATATTGGATTTAGTATAATCGCACCACTATACTTCTCATTGAAAGTGGTTTGCTACCTACCAGAAGGTTGATGATGAAAGTATCAGCCTTGGAGATGATCACCCATGCAAAGTAGCTGAAATTGGCTCTATCCGGATGAGGATGTACGATGGGATCATTCATACATTATCAAATATCAAGCATGTACCAGAGTTGAAAAAGAATTTAATTTTTTTGGGCTACTTGGAGGAGCAGGGTTATGCTTTTAGTAGTCAGGCTGGGAGTGGATGTCTAAAAATTTTTAAGAGAGCTTCCATGGTGATGAGAGATAGAAGATTGAGCAACAATCTTTACAGAATGGAAGTCTTGTGGTAATGATAGCGCAGAGGTACTAGCAGCGGTACAGGAGGAGCAAATTTTATATCAGCTATGGCACTATCGGATGGGTCATATGAGTGATCATGAGCTCACTGAACTAAGCAAAAAGAGTATGATCCCAGCCCTAAAGAAGGAGGGCATAGATCTTTGTGAGCTATGCATCTTTGGCAAATAGCATAGGATGAAGTTTTTCAGAAGTACCAAGGGCAACAAGGGAGTGCTGGATTTAGTGCACTCGAATGTATGGAGATCAGTTCCTATATCAACTAGAGGTGGAGCAAAATACTTTATCACTTTCATTGATGATTTCTCAAGAAAGGTTTGGGTTTATCTGATCAGAGAAAAATTAGAGGTGTTTGCTCGGTTCAGAGCCTAGAGAGCTGAAGTAGAGAAGGAGTCAGGAAGATAGGTAAAGTGTCTGAGGTCGGACAATAGAGGGGAGTATACTAGCTTGGAGTTCAGGAGGTATTATTAGGAAAATAGCATCAAATGCCATTACACTATGAAGATGACTCCCCAGTAGAATGATGTCACAAAAAGGATGAACCAGACACTAACCGAGAAGGCATGGAGTTTGAGGCTGCAGACTTCACTTCCAAAGTTCTTTTGGGGTGATCCTCTATTTTTTTCTTATTTTCTTGTGAACAGGTCCCCTCAGTTTAATCTAAATGGAGGCATTCCAAAGGAGATCTAGAGTGGATAAAAGGTGGAGCTTCGCCACCTGAAAGTCTTCAGTTGCACAGTCTATGCACATATGGAGACAACTGAGAGGAGCAAATTGGATCCAAAATCTCAAAAGATGACATTCATAGGGTATCCACAAGGAGTCAAGGGATACCTATTGTGGGACTCTCAGGCACAAAAGTCAATAATCAGTAAGGATGTTATCTTTGATGAGAAGAGCATCTTGAGGAGGTCTAGGATAGATGAAATTAGAGAAACAAAGATGAACAGCAGTAGCCAGTCAAAGAATGATAGCATGTAGGTTACATCCACTTATAGGAGTATTCCTATTGAGGTGGAGCTGGGCAGAAAAGTATTGTCTTAGATTGAAAATCAATATGAAGGGCCAATAGTTCAGATAGATGTGCTAGAGCAGCCACAGACATCAGACAGAGATATGCCAGTGAGACTGGCTTTGCACAAGCCCCAGCATACTACTAGGAGGCCAGTCAGATATGTCAATGATGAGGTTATCTCCTATGCACTCATCACTGCTAATGAAGATCCAAAAAATTATGCAGAGGCCATGGAGAGTGAGGACCATGATTCATGGATACAGACCATGATGGAGGAGATGGAATCACTTGAGAAGAATCAGACATGATAGCTGGTGGATCTTCCAGAGGGTGCTCGATCTACTGGCTCAAAGTGGGTGTTCACAAAGAAAGAAGCACCTTTAGAACAAGGTGGAGTCAAATTCAAAGCAAAGCTGGTAGCAAAGGGATGCTCACAAAGGGAAGGGATTGACTACATAGAAATTTTCTCGCCTGTGGTGCATCATACATCTATTCGAGTTTTGTTGTCACTAATAGCATAGCATAACATCGAATTGGAATAGATGGACGTGAAGATGGCCTTTCTTCATGGGACTTTGGAGAAAAGAATTTACATGAAGTAGCCAGATGGTTTCATGGAGATGGAATAGGAAGAAAAGGTGTGTTTACTTAGAAAGTCTTTATATGGCTTGTAACAATCCCCTCATTAGTGGTATCGAAGGTTTGATAGCTTTGTCTTGAGCCTGGATTTCAGCAAATATGAATATGATTGTTGTGTCTACGTCAAGGATGTAGATGAGGAGGATGCCCTATACCTATTATTGTATGTAGATGATATGCTTATAGCCAGTAGAAGCATGGATGCTGTGTAAAGGTTGAAAAGGGCATTATCATCTGAGTTTGAGATGAAGGATTTGGATTTAGCTAAGAAAATCTTTAGAATGGAGATTTGCAGAGATAGGTGCAAAGGAGTGCTCCATTTGTCATAAGAAAAGTATGTCTAAAAGGTTCTGAAGAGGTTTTGGATGGAGAAGGCCAAACCTGTAGAGACACCATTGCCGAGCATATGTCTCTCTCCAAGTTACAGAGCCCTCAGTCAGAAGAGAAGAGAGAGTATATGAAACAAGTCTCTTATGCGAATACTGTAGGTAGTGTGATGTACACTATGGTGTGTTGTAGACTAGATATAGCACATGTAGTGAGCACGATTAGTAGATACTTGGCTAACCCTGAGAAGGAACACTGGAAAGCATTAAAATGGATATTGAGATATCTGCATGAAATAAGAGATTATGGTTTGGTGTTTGGTGGGCAGTCGGAAGGATTTGGACAACAATCTATGAAGATGTATGAAGGTTCAGGTCCTCTGGAAGGATTTGTTGATGCAAATTATGCTGGTGATCTTGATACAAGGAGGTTTACTACTAGATACCTTTTCTGCATATATGATGGACCGATATCTTGGAGATCAACCCTTCAGCCAATCATAGCCTTGTCTACCATAGAGGCTGAGTACATTGGGATAATGGAGGCTACAAAGGAAGCCCTTTGGCTTAAGAGGCTGATTGATGAGTTGGGGGTGGAGTAGAGCAAGGTTACACTATTCAGTGATAGTTAGAGTGCTCTGCTGTTGGCATAGAACCTAGTCTATCATGCACGCACAAAGCATATAGATGTGAGGTACCACAGGATCAGAAAGCTGATGGAATAAGATGAAGTAGAACTGATGAAGGTCCATACCAAGGAGAATCAATTTAATGCACTCATGAAGGTACTCTCCAGAGACAGCTTTCAGAGATGTATGGCACGGATGGGTATGTTGAGAAGAGATGAGTTCACAAGGACTTGGAAGCACCAAGATGGAGAATTTGAGCTCAAAAGTGGCACTCCAAAGTCTTGAAAATATGAGAAGATGGGTCATGGGAAGATGGGAGTGAGCTAGAAGAGAAATCAGCTCTCCTAGTAAAGTTAAGAAACTGGGCCGACTCACCTTGAGACTGAGCTGGCTCTGTTGGAAACTGAGCTGGCTCAGTCTAGGACTGGGTCGGCTAGGTCTCAGAGGAGAACTCAGATAGAAAGTAGCATTTTTGGGCTATTAGCATGGTACATAATTAGATCAGCTTAGTCTGGGACTGAGCCAACCCAGTCGCAGGTTAGCCGGCTCAGTCTGAAATTGGGCTGGCTTAGTTTTCACAAGTTGTTATTTTATGTACGTAGGTTGTTTGAATTTGGAAAGTTTTTCTATGAGCTTGGGCTTGACCCTTTGTAAAGTATATATACTAAAAATAGGTCAAGATTGTAATGAGGCTGAAATATACTGAATAAAAGCTCTTTTCTTTCAGAAATCACTTCTTCTCTATTCCTTGAATTATTTGATTGTGCTTCCATAGAAATCTCTGAGAAGTACTTTCTTATTGCTTAGCTAATCACCAGTGGCCATGTCGATCTGTGTAGAAAGAGTATGCATTTTTGATAGCTTATGGACTCAATTCTCATGATCGTCATAGGGTTACACCTCATCTACCGAGGTCCCCTATTGGTGCAATCCAATTCCTATAATGAACATGATATAACCAACAAACACCTCAGGATTTTGAATGTTTAGGAGATCGAGTTATGGTGTAATCAAACTATAACACCCTCAAGGTAAACTGTCGATGCACCTTAGGTCAAAGAACCAGACACACCACTGTAGCATTGAGCTAGTCATCGTTGAGAAGGTAGGCTCCCTTATGACTGCTCGAGGTAGTCACGCTCGGTGCTCTCATTCTTTAACGAGTATTTGTACTCTCACTTTGGTGTCTCCACATCGTAGACTCAAGACTATCTATCCTAAGGAAGTAATCATACACCAACCTTCCAGATCGATCACCATCCTTATGATGATCCTATGATTGGGAGCAGTTTTTGAGTTAATTATGAAAATTCATATCTTAAATTTTTAATTATTGAAAATATGAATTTGTCATTACTATTAACTCAAAGAATATATCATAGACATTTTAAATACACACTATGATAGAAAATAATCTTTTTATTAATTTATAGTCAAAATTATAAAATTGCTCCTAGAAGTGTATTACAAATATCAACCAACCTAGCTTCAAGGGCACACATCTAACCCATTTATCCTATTCTTATTTATATGATCGAGCCGACAATGCCAAAGATAGGCATTGATGACATTATCTAGTTTTAGACATTTATTAGATGTATACATTACACTAATAGACTATGATAAAATATAAATATCATTTTTTAGTTATCCTCGTGTTATTGTAACATCATTTATAATGATATCATAATAATTTTTTTTTACTGATAAATAATAACCATCTTGGGCCAATAGCCCAATATATATTATGTTCATCATAAAAAATAGACAGTAGTGATAGTCACTTAAAATGATATTATTTTTTTGAAAACTAGCTTAATAGTTTCCAATGCTAGGACTGGAAAATTTCTTCCATTCCTAACATTCAGAAATCATCGCTATTCTCAAACTTTCTACAAATTTGAAGTCCATGCAATGAGTTGCATATATGAACTGAACTTTCGATATCTAATACCTAGGAAGAAGCATCACAAATAGAAAAATTGCAAGGTTAGTCTCGACCAACAACTACTTGCTACTTTCTCCTGTTCAGTCGATTCGAGTCAAGAGGATAATTTCTCTTCTAGTATGCCTGATTAAGTCAACATTAGACTTCTTGAAATTAGGTCCTATAAGCTTG
Organism: Cocos nucifera; assembly: GCA_006176705.1. Classification (NCBI taxonomy): domain Eukaryota; kingdom Viridiplantae; phylum Streptophyta; class Magnoliopsida; order Arecales; family Arecaceae; genus Cocos; species Cocos nucifera. The sequence continues at coordinate 191,167 of QRFJ01001688.1, forward strand.
TCACTATCCAATAGTGAATGGAGTGACCAAATACTAGGCATTCTATTTAATTGAAAGGAAAACACAAGACCAAATTAGGACATAAATTATTTAACCCTAAAGACTTGGATTTTAGTCTAAATGTTCTTCCACTACTTTTAACTAATTGGTAGCCTCTACCTCTCATTCAAGAAATTACACTAACTCTTTAGTGGGTACTAGAATCCACATAGACTATAAACGGGCCCGAGGAAAGCTCTGGCCAATCCATCTGTATCTATAGGTAGGTTCACAACCAATTATTTCTCCAAATAATTTCTAGTATTTAGTGTTGCCCTAGGTTCACCTTCAGCAGGCATAAGGTGTCTCCACTAAAAGTCTTGGTTAGCTCCAACCATTAACGTGATTGAGTTTGATGCATCAAATGAACGATAGCCAAGCTCGAGAAAAGCTATGGCTAACCTGATCGTCATTTAGAAAGTACAACTTAATCATCATATGATGGATAGTAATTTCAATATCCAGATGAACACCAGGTGTAAGGCACCTCCAATGTTCACTTAGAAAATTAGACCCATTGCCATCCACCTTAATGGGAGGCACTGACTTAGTTATCCCTATAACTTTGTTATTTTATGGACCAAATAATTTAGAGGATTTAGGTTACATGTGATTTAAGGATAGAGAAAACATGGGCCAAATGACTCCCACTGACTTCACTAGGACAAATCCTCCCACCGACTTCACTAAGTCATAGATGAGGACTAGGATCAATTTCGGTCCATGGGCACTTAATTCAGTCATACTAATTAAAATTAGTCAAACTAATTTCTAATTGACATAGGTCAGCTCGAATTACTAAGTAATCTAATCAAAACCTAATTAACCATGTTGGCTAGGTAAGTAAGATTAGTGGAAAGGATATGCCATTAACTCATCAAAGATCAAATCAGTGCGAGTAGCTCTCAATTAAAAACAACTGGTCTAGACTATCAAACTTATGTTAGACACCAACTGGTTAATTAGTTTTAATTTGATCCACCTAGTAATTTTGGGCTCGACTGCTTAGCCATGAATCAAATTCATTTGGTTCTCATTAAAGATATGGACTTGACCAACTACAACTATTAAAGTTAAATCTAGAGTATCCTTGACCTAATCAAAATTAACATTTGATTAGATTTGATCAATTACTCCACTTAAGTCCATTCTTTAATCTAACCCAAGGTCTAACCCAATTAATGGACCTAATTCTTCTAACCCAGTGACTTATATTTTATGGTTTTGTCTTAGGATCTTTAATTCATAATTCTAAATCCAACAAGATAACCCTTAATTTTTAATTAAGTGTTTGGCTAATGAGTGGGGGCTCGGTGTTTGAAAACTATTTTTTAAATTTATAAAATATTTTTATAATTTTTATTTTTTATTCACTATATGGGTTGACTCATTTTAGAACTGGATTAGTTCAATTCATAAACAACAATCTATTACAAGTTTCACACAGAAAATAAAGCACATTCAAAAATTAAATCATGAATTAATTTTTAGATCTAATCTAAACATATTCATATTTAATTTTCATATTGAAATTATTTAAATTAATTTCTTTTACTTTTTATTTTCGTAGGATATAATCATAGCGGCACCCCTATCATTATAGGAGAATCCCATCGGATGGGAGGAGAGGGCCTTTAAACCCAACTTTTCTCCTATGACTGGATGGCCATGGCAACCAACCCAATCCAATTACTTGATAGTCGAATTAAAACATATCAAATATGCTAGATAAACATGTATAGCATGTCATATGACCTAGTGCTCTGATACCAATGAAGAAAAATATTCAGAATTCTAAGCATGCATTTTAAAAATTTTTTGAATAAAATATAATAAAAAATATTAGATTAATCTAATTAATCTATGCATGCTATAATGAAATCATAAAAATCCTACATAAGGATCGAGACAAGTATATATGTATAAGAAATTGAATGCATCGATTTGTAAATCCTATTTACTACTCGTGTTTAGAACATGATACATGAGTGCAGGTAGATAATGTTGGCAATCTGAAAATCATGGGTAGAAGCTCCTCACATCATGATGTAGCCACACAGACCGTCCAGCCTCTACAAATGGTCCACACGAAGCTCCTAATCCTAATCAGCTCCACCAGAGTGCTAGCTCCTCACCAGAAACTTCGATAATCAATTCTGATCAATCTTGATCGATCACCTTCTTTCAATCATCCAAATATTCTAGGAGACTAGAAGATATAGAATAGTGGATGATGAAGTGGTGTGAAAAAATTGGTGGAGATTCGATGCTCATAGCACTCGATCTCACTTCCTGAATCCCTAGATCAAAATTCTAGGGCTTCCCACACCCTGAAACCCAATGGTCCCCACTCTCGGTGGTTTTCCAACACTTAGAAGATCTCATGCCTAAGAAATACTCATGCCTTCTTTATTTTATTGATAAACCATTTCTCAAGTTTCACTCATGTACATTTCAAACCATTTGAAAGTTGGCATGAGAAAAGAAAGGAAAAGATAAGTGGTGCAGAGACTCTCTCACTTTGAATTTTCCATGCCCAAAGAGTAGTGACCCCCACTTTGATTTCTCTCTCCAAAAGTCCACTCTTCCTCATGCACGCCCATGAAAAAATCCCCTCTTAAATTGGTGACACTTAGTGGAGAATGCGTGGGAATGGGATTAGGATGGGAGGTTGAATTTATTTCAACCTCCCACTTGAATTCAAATTCAAGTGAGGTCTCAACCTCATCCAGTGCCAACACCGGGTGTATGACATGCAGAAGGGCTCTCCTTCTGTGCATCCACACCTAGAAGAAATCACAAAATGTGTGACAAAAAGAGGGGAGGGCATGGAGAAAAGATAAGATTGAGAGATTGAATTAGTTCCAACCTCCAACCACTTGTCTTGAATTCAAAATTTAGGATTGAGTCCAACCTAATCCAACTCTTAGACCAGGTCAAAGGAAGAGATAAATCATGCCAATAACCTTCTTAGGCATGGGAAAACCCATGCATATTTCTGAAATAGCATGGAAGAGGGTGTGGGAAAAAATCAAGGCACAAGGGAGATGAGTTCAAATTCATTTGAACTTGTCCAACTTGGTTTTATCCAAACCTATTTGTCCAAACCCAATTAGAATAGAATAAAACTAACCAATTTAGGCTTAATCCATTTAATTAAATCCTAGTTGAATTAGAAATTAATTGAGTTTAGGCCATAATCAAATCAGGGACCAATCTTCCATAGCATTAGGTCATCTCATAACCTAATCGGGTCAAACCCAATCAAATCCAATTCAATCAAATTTGAACCAAACCTTATTACTTAATTAAATTATGCAAATCAGCAATCTTATTACTAATTAATCCTCTAATAATGTTAGAGTTTCAAGTCAATGGGAGTCGAGAAGGTAGAGTCCCTATCTAGTGGGATTCCTGATCATAAAGTTTCAGTCCAGTAGGACTCTTGACCACAGAGTCCTAGACCATTAGGACTCTTGACTAGCTATTAGATCAAGTAGAAACTTCTATTATGTATGACCTCATAGGTTTGAATACTAAGCTGATAGCATAGGAACTAATTTCTATACCAATCGATGTGACCATCTAGTAATGGTACCCGACATCCAAATTGGTCGAATTATCGTAATGCAACATCCATGAACCTGTGACATATGATTACTATATAACTCATCCCCTTGACCTCAATGCTCAATGGATGACCTAGGGTTTAACTATTAACTCTAAAAAAGTTATCCACATTATATTTCAAATTTTAATATCCATCATATGGACTACCCCGATCGAGATTTTGCTAAATTGAAATATAGCAATGCATTTTCTCCAACACTTGAAGGGGTCAATCCTATCTTGACTCATGCACCAACAAAATAAGTACTTGATTGCACCCAAAAATCTTTCATCACTGAATTAAAAATTTAGGTAGTCCAGTACCAAAGTACAGTGAGTTGCTTGCAAGTCATCATGATGATCTCAGATCTAAGAAACATTGATACCCATATCCTTCATGAGCAACTCTTGATAGCAGAGAGCTTCATAGCTGGGTCACGTTTAGTGAAATGTATCCCTATACTTCGCCTGCATGCCATACAAGTATCTCCATACTCCTTGGTTAAGAGGACAACCAACTCATATGACATACAATGATCTATACTCGATAAATGTTAACATCCTGGTAACAACGCATTATTTGATCGCGAATAAGTTTAAAAATTAAATGATAAATTCTCCTTTATCGATTCTAAATAGTCCTAAAGACTTCATCATAAAAGAGTTCACAAAAGAAAGATGCACATAAGTGATGAAAATCTAGAACAATAATTTTATTTATTAATAATTCAAGTATAAATTATAATATTCTCAACCATCTACAACCTAGATGATTGGCTTTAGGATATAATATTCCTAACTCACCAAGGGTCTTGAAGTGTGACATGAGAACCATATATCTCTTTTATGCTACTTCGCTAATGTGTGATATGGTAGATCTAAGGCGATAGGTTATTTGTGATGCAAGGAACCTGATTTAACCAACGTAAGTGATGTAACTAGCATGTGTGAACTATTTTTAGTATTAATTAAAATTAGATCTAAATAATTACTCTTAATAATTAATTTATTAGATCAAGAAACATCTAATTGGAGAATTAATTGAGCTTAGATTGAGTCTAGAAGATCCTACTTGGCTTGGATCAAACCTAATTAAGAAAGACTTAGAGTTTTACCAAGTCATACCTAGTTGAAATAGAATTGGGAGAGTAGGTGGCCACCTTTCTTAGTGTGATATCCCAATCTCTCTCTTTTGCATGCAAGAAACTAACTCCTTATAATATAGTCCTCTCCTAGTCCCTGGGGTGGTGGCAACCAATTGTAGTTGTAATAGACTTTGAAAGTGAGTGATACACCACCAATAAAAGTGAAAATGGAGAATAAGTTAAAATAAAATATAGTTGAACATGAGTTAACAAAAGGAGGCAAAATGTACCTACATATTAATCATCTTGTCAGTATAAGACTAGAAGAGAGAGAGAGAGGCTAATGAAATGCCCCAATCTTACACATGCCTTGCTCCAATACTTTTGAGGATAGAGAGGTCCACTATAGGAGGATCATGGGAGTGACAAAGAGTTAGGTATTTGTTCATATAGGATTAGTTAGCACCAATCACTAGCCCTAGTCTAGGATCCTTCAAAAGTGCTAGAGTTGTGTGATTGCAACCCAATGCTTTGCTTCCACTAGCCACTAAGACATCAACTTCGATTGATGCATGCTATGAGTTCTATCTCATTAGACTAGGGTATACCTATCAAGAGGTCAAAATAAGACAAGGTAGCTATAAAAGAAAGAAAGAGTAATTAGAAATTAGGAAAAAGGAATTAGTGTAGTACCTATCATATAAGCATGCAGAAATTATGAATTAAAAGAAGAGACTAACAAGATTGGGGTTGGTGGGGGAAAGAAAAAGGAGAAGGCTCTCACCCCTTTCTTTCCCAAAATAAAACCCCTTTAGGAAGGGAAAATATGATCATGCAATATGGACTAAATTATGATGCAAAGAATCTAAATACTAAAATAATCTAACAATAAAGAGGAAAAAGGAAAAAATAAGAAACTTCTTGAACCAACAAGCTCCTGGTGCTCCAGCTATTGAAAATTCTATCCCAAAACTAATTATCAATCTATTGACGGTTGAGCTTATTCATTTAAAGGTATGTGAATTTATTATTAATAAAATATTATTTAACTTTTTTATCATAAATTATGCATATATTCTAATGAACTCCTGTGTTGTGATGAAGTCCTTAGGACTATTTTAATCGATAAAGGAGGATTTATCATTTAGTTATTAAACTTGTTCATGACCAAACGATATGCTATTACTAGGATGATAGTAATATCAAGTATAGATCATTGTGTGCCATATAGGTTGGTTGTCTTTTTAACCAAGGAGTGTGGAGACACTGGCATGACAAGCAAGTGAGATATAGAAGTACATCTACATTAAACGTGATCAACTCTAGAGCATTCTGCTATTGAAACTTGGTCTGAAGGGATATGAATATAAGTGCCCCTCCAATCTAAGATCATCATGGTGACTTTCAAGAAACTTACTATGCTTTGGTGCTGGACTACCTAAATTTTTAATTCAGTAATGAAGGATTTCTAGATATAGTCAAATACTTATTAAGTCGATGTGTGAGTCAAGATGAAATTGATCGCTCCAAGAGCTTGGAGATAATACATCACTATATTTTAATTTAGCAAAATCTCCACCAAGATAATCCATGTGATGGATTTGAAATTTAAAATATAATATGGATAACTCATTTAGGATTGACAGTTAAACCCTAGATCATCCTCTGAGCATCTAGGGTCAAAGGGATGAATTATATGATAACTATATTCTAGTAGGTTCTGAATGTTGCTTCGTATATATTTAGCTTATCCAAACATTGGATATCATTGCTATAAAGTCATTTCGATTAGTACAGGAATTCGTTCCTATGCTACCGACTTAGGTTCGAACTTATGGAGTCACACTTAAAAGAAATACCTATTTGATCATATGGCTGATTGAGAGTTTCATTGAATTGAAACTCTATGATCAAGAGTTTCACTGGACTGGAACTCTATGATCTGGAGTCCCACTGGATTGGGACTCTATGATTAAGAGTCCCACTGGACTGGGACTCTATGATTAGGAGTCCCATTGGACTTGGACTCTATTTTGAAGAGTCCAGCTTAACTAAAACTCTATTATTATTAGAGGATTTATTACTAATAAGATTGCTAATTAGCTCAATTTGATTGAGCAATATATTTTAGATCAAATCTAGTTGAACTGGATTCAATTTGATTTGACCCAATTAGGTTATGAGATGACCTAATTACTAAGGAAGATTGATTCCTGATTTGATCAGGACTTGAGCTCAGTCATTTTCTCATTTGATTAAGATTTAATTGATAAGATTAGACACCTAATTAGATTAGATTCACTGATCTTTTGGGTCTAGCTAAATGGGTTTTGGATTAAGACCTAATTGAAACATTGAAGAGTCCAAATGAATTGGACTACTTCCAAGCGCCACATCTCCCTTGTGCCATACTTCTCCCCATGCTTTTTTTTCTCCATGCAAATATCAGATTTGTGTGAGTATTCTCCATGCTCAAACACCAGTTGCTGCCCATTTTTGGATAAGGATAGAATTAGTTGGCTTTTGAATTCAAAATGGTTTTGAATTTGAAGTTGGATTTGATTCAATCAACTTAACTCTTATCCTTATCTTATCACCTCATGGGACACCCCTTTAAGAAGGATTTTTTTATGGGCATGCACTCTCTAGGGGATGTGCGACATATGAATATTAGAGAGAGGGGGTGTGAGGTTTGGGGTGCTGTCCTTCTATGTGTGAAAAGCTGAGGAGATTCAGCTCCTCTTGGGTAGGAGATCTAACCCTAGGTTCTAGGGTTTTTGGCTAAGAGAAAAAAGTTAGAGATAATTATTTTCTCCTTACTTCTTCTACTTTCCTACATCCTCCTTTGATTTATCTTCAACTTTGGAGAGCTCGAGAGGTTCAAAGAAGTGAAAAAATTAGATCAGCCTTCTAGCGATCTTTGCATGATCTAGCAGTCCCAGAGGATTATGGCAAGTGCACCAGTCAATCAAGTAATAAAGTGAATGAGTAGAGTATCGTCCCTAAAGGATTGAAAAATAAGTACTGAAAAGCCCTTTCCTATGCTTTATTTAGAAGATCGATTTATGAGAATAAGAAATTAAAGAATAAAATAAAAAAATAATTAAAAATTTTTAAGAAAATAGAGAGTGTAAATTATTAGGATTTTAAACTCAAGAGTAATGAATTACTAAGAAAATCGGTTCACCAACTCAGTTAATACAAAAATTCAGATTTTTAGATTAATTTTATTTCATGTGACGGTGGAGTCTCTTAATTTATTCACTACCTTTTGATCCAGGCATAGCAAAACTATCAATATTTATTAATTATCCTTTGGTCCAGGTGTAATTTAAATAAATATTAATGCATTAAGTTTTGTGAAACCCTCTAATTAAAATACGCTGCATCCAAAGCGCACTAAAATTCCTGCATGCATATAAATTCTAATTTGATTCATAATACAAGGTATATAATCAAGAAGCAATAACATAGATGTACTTGGTCCGTAACATCTATGTTCATCAGATCAATTAGAAGGTGGTCAGTAATCTAAAAGCATTAAGATCAGATTTATATACTCCTCATGAATAAAATTTAAAAATAATCACACTGAATATTGCATCAAAAGAGTGGCTACACCTTAGCCTTAGTAAAATAAAATTTAGTTCATGATAACAAATTCAAAAACAGCGAATAAAATAAAAAGCATAGAGAAATTAGACTATTAGATTACTGAAATTGATTATCTACTACTCTTGGCATGGAGAACTTGGTGAAGAAGAAGATGCTCCTTGATCGATGTCTTGATTATCGAAAGAAATCAAAAATATTTTTTTTTCTCTCACAAATCAGTCTTCTTTTTCTACCTCTCTCCTCTCTTTTTCTTTTTGTTTTTCTTTTTTTCTCTAACTCTCTCCCTTTTTCTCTTTTTCTCTTTTTCTCTGACTTCCCTAACTTCCTTTTCTTCTTTCTACGGCAACAGCAGGTATTTATAAGCTAAAAAAAAATTGATTCTTCCCCAAATTCCTTTAGAAATTAGGTTTAAGGCTTCCAAAACAACTCAAACAAAAATCTGGATAATTCTGATCGTTGGATGTTGATCAAATGGTCCAAAAGTCACTTAAAAATCCCTTAAAATAACCCAGATCAAGTTGAATTTCATGCCAACCGTTGGATCAACCATTGGATTGAATCTGGTTTACCGTTGAAAGAGGCCTTCTGATTTTTAGTTTACCGTTGGGATGAATTTCAACCATTGAATCTCAACTGAGAGCTATGGATGCCGTTCATCAGCACTTTCTTTTTGGCCATCCGATCAAGTTTCAGCGAAAGGCGCCCATTGGATCAGACAAAATTCCCAAATTACCCACTGTAGACCATGTGCAAGCCCATGTTGCATGGACCACCGCGTTCTTCAGCCAATCAGAGCGTGCTTCTTCATCTAAAATTTCCAAATTACCCTCCAGATGGTCCACCATGCACCGCAAAAAATGCTGATGTCATCCTGACATCAGTGTTGCATCGACGGGTCGATCTATGGTCGAGCTGGGCGGTCTACTGAGCCAATTTTCTGAACCAATTTGAACCAAACCGATTTTTTTTTTTTTGAAATTCAATTTCAGGCTTGTTTGAAGTCTGTTTTGCCTAAAATTTATTTCATCTGAACCAAAAAAATAAGATCTTCACATTGGTGGCCTTCTTTCCTGCATAAGATTAATAAAAATATTAATTTTTAAAGAAATAAATTAATTTATTTTATAATTTAATATTTTTATTAGTATATTTTTACCACTTATCATACCCCCCAACTTAGTCATTGCTAGTCCCTTAGCAATGTTTTATTTAATACCATGTTTCAATAAGATTATCCATCATAAAGATAAAATCTAGGATTAAATATCAAAATGTTTAGAAAATACTGCTAACTAAGCATTAAGCTTCAAAAGCAAATTTTTCAGTCAATATAATTAAAAACTTTCTTAGAGAACATCAAAGATCTATAGCACTTGTGTTCGTGATGACTAACTTTAGCATTTCAATATTAAATTAAAAGAACAAAAGTATCTTCTCTTATCACCTATTTTGGTCAATTTTCTATACATTCTCAATTTTATACTCATGAATTAAGATAGCTTTCACACTGCCTTCCTTTTTTTTTTTTCTTTTTTTGCTGAGCATCCCGACCTTTTCTTCACCATTTTACATGAATTTCCACACTTGACCTAGGTGCAGAGACCCAGTTACTTGGCTTTGGGCAATCCACATATACTCTATCTTTTGCACTTTATTTTTAGGTAGGTAGATCTTTCCTTGAATTCAAGTTTTTTTTTTTTTTTGATTAGAATGTATATTAATTATCAATTTTTAGTGATAATTGAATCCTTAGTTGGTCTTATAATCAAAATCTACTTTACCTTGTTAGTGTGCATGTGCAATTAAAAGTGCTAATAGTCTTTTAATGATCTAAGTAGGCTGCTAAAAGTTGATCAAATAATCTACTTCTTTAACTCGTTACATTCATTAGCAAATAATTCTATCTTTTATCACTTATCCAGTCTATCTTGCTCAAGATTTTCTTTTTGACACATGGTTTTTTTTTTTTAACTTATTCTACATTGTCTTAAAGGAGAAAGAAAAATAAAGGATGCAATAAAGGATAGGAAGGAATACACCTGATTTGGTTCAGTCTGGTTCTTTGGAGCTTTGAAATTTTGCTTGAGCTCTCATTGATTTTTTTGCAAAATTGAAAAAATGCACTAGAGTAGTAAAAGAGCAACCACAAATTACTAAAAAATAAAAGAAAAAAAATGATCAAAACTAAAAGGAAAAGAAACAACCTATCTAGTAGTTCTGATTTATAGTCTTCAGCTTGACTTTTTTTGAGTTCTAAAGTGGATCAATCTGGTTGCCACTTTCAATTGGAATACTTTTAATGTTTGATTGAGTCTCTTTCAATTTGACCATTGCTCATTTTATTATCTCAAACCTATTTCTACAGAATCTCATATAATGGATTGTCAATAAATATCAATTAGAAAATAAGTGTTGATTAAATCATCAGTTTGTTTAGTATCTTTGAAAATATTAAAAGTAACTTGTTCATCTTGACTCTAAGAATTAATTTTTCT